>JADRCD010210438.1:0-12019 GCA_019843815.1 Montemys delectorum
AAAAAAAAAAAAGTCAGTGTTGCCAGTAAAATGTGCTGAGACAGAAGAAAAAAAAAGAAGAAGAAGAAGAAAGCTGTCCTAGGTACTGTTGATTGTTTAACAGTACCTCTGGCCTCTAGAAACAAAATATGAATAGTAGCAATACCAATTCTATCTGTAAGAATAAAAAAGGTCCCTTTCCCCACATAATACAAGATATCCACTGGTAGATAAACTCCTCCCAGATGAGAATCATTCTAAGAAACAACAGACATCATTCTGCTCTCAAGAAATCTGTGGATATTTTGTTCAACAGTCTCAACCTTGCAAATGAACATGAACGCTACGCAGAGGAAGCACTCTACAGGTATAAATGGTTAGCACAGAGTATTTACACACCATAAGCAAATAAAAAAAAGTGGTTCCCAGCTGGGCAGTGATGGCACACACCTTTGATCCCAGCAATTGGGAGGCAGAGACAGGTGATTTTTGAGTTTGAGGCCAGCCTGGTCTACAGAGTGAGATCCAGGACAGCCAAGGCTACACAAAGAAACCCTGTCTCCCAAAAAAAAAAAAAAAAAAAAAAAAAAGTGGGGGAGGTTCCCTTCTGGAGATAGATAGAATGACAAAAGATTTCTGGGGTCGGTGAGACAGCTAAGCAGGGAAGGGCACTTGCTGCCAACTCTGATGATCCAAATTCAATCCCAGAAGGAGAAAATCCATTCCCAGGAGTTGTCCTCTAACCTCCACAAGCGTAACAAGCCAAATGCATGCCTAGCACATGAATGAATAAATGTAAATTTTTTCAAGAAAAAGATTTCTAGGAAGAGGTAATATTCTATATCTCTATGTAAATAACATTTTTCCTGTATATATATATTGTACCTCAGAGAGTATTTTAACAAAATTTGAGGTGCAAACCCCTTTAATCCCAGCACTCAGGAAGATCTTTGTAGTACAAAGCTTGCCTGGTCTACATAGTGAATTACATGACAGTCAAAACTATTATGAGGGGTTGGAGAGATGGCTCAGTGGTTAAGAGGACTAACTGCTCTTCCAGAGGTCCTGAGTTCAATTCCCAGCAACTACATGGTGGCTCACAACCATCTGTAATGGGATCTGATGCCCTCTTCTGGTGTGTCTGAAGAGCGTGACAGTGTACTCATATACATAAAATAAATAAACCACAAACAAACAAACAATTATGAGCCAGCCTCTAAAGGGATAGGAACTCCACAGGAAGACCAACAGAGTTAACTAACCTAGACCTTTGGGGCTCTCAGAGACTGAACCGCCAAAGAGCATACACGGGCTAGACCTAGGCATCCCCAAATATGTGTAGCATATGTGTGGCTTGGTCTTCATGTGGGTCCTGTACAACTGGAGTGGGGGCTATTCCAAAAGCTGTTGCCTTCTAGCTGGATTGCCTGGTCTGGCCTCAGTGGGAAAGGATTCACTTAGCCTCACAGAGACTTCATATGCACAGGGTGGGGGTGGGAGGTTGGGGAGAGGGAGGAGATATGATACACAAGGGAGCTCCCACCTACTCAAAGGAGTTGGGGAGGAGGGTGAGGGGAAGGTCTACAGAAGGGGGAGACTGGAAGCAAGGCAGTGAGTGGGCTGTAAAGTGAATAAGTAAAAATAGAAAAAAAAGGTAACATGGATAACAAAAAAAAAAAAAAAAAAACTATTGGAAGCCAGTCTCAAAAAAAAATTCTTTTTTGGATAAGCAAGATACTGATTGAAATGAGGTATAGCAGAGGAATCTAAAAAGCAGGGGCTATATGCCACAAAAATTTCTTAACAGTTTATCCTGAAATGGAAAAGAGTGGCAAGTTTTCTGGTCCTCCCTTTCTTCATACCATTCCAGTTTCCCACTCCTTTTTTTTTTTTCTTAAAGGTTTATTTATTACATGTAAGTACACTGAAGCTGCCTTCAGACACCCTAGAAGAGGGCGTCAGATCTCATTATGAGTGGTTGTGAGCCACCATGTGGTTGCTGGGAATTGAACTCAGGACTTCTGTCTGGAAGAGCAGTCCGTGCTCTTACCTGCTGAGCCATTTCTCCAGCCCTTCCCACTCCTTTTTATACAAAAAATTTTTTAAAGCTTTTTTATCGGTCAGTATCAAGTATCCCGCTCATCTTTAAAAAGGAAGGAAGTAAGGCAGAGAAACGCTAAGTGAATAAGATAATTTGGGAGAAAATTTTTAAAATTAAAAATTAAAAAAGCTCCCAGCACTTGGGAGGCAGAGGCAGGTGGATTTCTGAGTTCAAGGCCAGCCTGGTCTACAGAGTGAGTTCCAGGACAGCCAGGGCTACACAGAGAAACCCTGTCTCGAAAAACCAAAAAAAAAAAAAAAAAAAAAGCAAAACTTCTTCAGGCATGGTAGCCTATATATACCCTTAACCCCAGCAAAGGCAGGCAGATCTCTGCTAGAAGCCATCCTGTCTCCATAGTGAATTCAACACCAGCCAGCACTACATAGTGAGACAGGAAAACAAAGTTAGTTGCCACTTTCCAAAGGTTTCCTTACATACTAGATAGTTATAAACGCTGCGCAAAAATCATACTATTACCATACAAACTAGAGTTTGCTTTCTAGAACCCATAAGAGAGGAACTAACAGCTCCAACAAAGGCCATGGCACTCACACAGCTATACTCATGTGTGTGCGCTAACACACACACACACACACACACACACACACACACCCCGCGCACGCGCGTGCACACAGAGACAGAATAACCCTCTTTTTCATGTCCTCAACTAAATCTAGAGAACACTACAAAAGCTGATATGGTGACACAAGACTATAACCCCTACCTGTGAGAAGTGGAGGCCTCAAGGGAGGCCTCATCTACACATTGGCTTTGAGGTCAGCCTGGGCGAAGTTTAAGAACTTGTCTCGGGGCTAGAGAGATGGCTCAGCAGTTAAGAGCACCGACTGCTCTTCCAAAGGTCGGGAGTTCAAATCTCAGCAACCAATGGTGGGTCATAAACATCCGTAATGACATCTGACGCCCTCTTCTGGAGTGTCTGAAGACAGTTACAGTGTACTTACATATAATAAATAAATAATTCTTTAAAAAAAAAAAAAAAGAACCTGTCTCAAAGAAAACTCAAAATAAATAAATAAATAAATAAACAAGCAAGCAAGCAAGCCAGCCAGCCAGCCAGGCGGTGGTGGCGCACGCTTTTAATCCCAGCACTTGGGAGTCAGAGGCAGGTAGATTTCTGAGTTTAAGGTCAGCCTGGTCTACAGAGTGAGTTCCAGGACAGTCTTACACAGAGAAACCCTGTCTTGAAAAACCAAAAATAAATAAGTAGAACCACACCCCAAAACAACTAAAAAGCAGGGCTAGAGACATAGTTCAGCAGTTAAGAGAGCACATACTCATAAACTGCACTTGCAGAGAAGCCTGAGTTTGATTCCCAGAACCATGTCGATGGCTCACTACTCTCCGGAACTCCAGCTCCAGAGAAATCCAATGTCTTTGGCCTTTGCTGGCACCTACCATCAAATGTACATTACTCACAAAGAAAGACACATACACAGACACACACAGACACAGACACACTTTAAAAATATATACTTTAAAAAAACAAAACAAAACCAAAAAAAAAAAAAAAAAAAAAACAAAAAAACAGCCAGGCAGTGGTGGCGCACGCCTTTGATCCCAGCACTTGGGAGGCAGAGGCAGGCAGATTTCTGAGTTCGAGGCCAGCCTGGTCTACAGAGTGAGTTCCAGGATAGGACTATACAGAGAAACCCTACCTTAAAAAAACAAAACTAAATACAAATATAAATATATATATATATATTAAAAAAAAAAAACAATTATAGACATTTGGGTTTGGTTGTTTGCTCTATTTTTTTCTGAGAAAAGGCCTCAACTTATCTTGTTGACCAGGCTAACCTCAAACTTCTATCTCTGGTTCCTGAAGGCTGAGAATACAAGTGTGTGCCACCATGCCTGAATGCTGTTGTTTTTTAAGATTTTGCCAGAAAAAAAAAAAAACAAAACAAAAGATGGGCAGTGGTGGCGCACGCCTTTAATCCCAGCACTTGCGAGGCAGAGGCCGGCAGATTTCTGAGTTTGAGGCCAGCCTGGTTTACAGAGTGAGTTCAAGGATGGCCAGAGCGACACACAGAAACCCTGTCTCGGGAAAAAAAAAAAGATTTATCCTTTTATTTGTGTGTCTGTCTATGTGCTCACATATCCATATGAAGGTGCTGTGGAGGCCAGTAGAGGAAGCTGAGTCCTAAAACTGGAATTATAGACAATTCTGAGCTGCCAAGGTAGTGGGCAGAGCACAGAGCCTTCTACAGCAAGCCTCTTAACCACTGAGCTATCTCCTTATCCCCTCATCTTTTTCATAAAGTTTTATTACATATTTGATATATATATAAAATACCTCATTAGATCTAGATCTCAAATAAATCACCACTACTTAGTACTCCTTAGAACCCTCAAGGTTCTTCAAGATGCAAATGCCATATTCCTGCCAACTACAAAACACTGCTATAAAAGGTCATTTTCCACTTGCCCATATTCCTTGAAAAGCCTTTAGTTCAGTATTAATACAAGATACAAAGTCAAATGGGAATAGCTACCAAAGGTGAAGGTGCAGAGTTTATCAATTTAAAATATTTGGGAAAGGAATGGGGTAAGCCAGCCATAATGGATGACAGTGATGACCCCAACACTCAGGAGGCTGAGGGAAGAGGAACATAAATTCAAAACAATCTATGTGGAGCCAGCAAGATACCTGCTACTAAGTCTGATGACCTGAGTTCAATCCATAAAACTCAAGGAGGAGAGAATCAACTCCTGCAAGTTGCCCTATAACCTCCATACAAGCACACACCCCATCCTCACTCCACAATTAAATAAATGTAGTAAGAAAAATAAAATAAAATTAGAAGAATCTGGGCTACGGGTGTACGTAGTAAATCCCTGTATAAACAAACCAGGCATGGTGGTACATTTACTTAATCCCTGCTTCTTTCTGGTCACTAATGCCACCACTGTTAGACATAGCCTTCACTGCTTTAATGAGAAATGTCTCCTGACCACCTGCTAGATGGGGTATTCAACAATGGCTATCCTGAGGAGGGAATCAGCTGCCATTTGGATGCCTGTGGTAAACACCACCCACTTTCATGCTATCCCTCTGATGGCCAGACTCACTTACACCAGGGAAAGAGGGATTTTGGTATTTTAACTGCCATCATTGCAGACATTGCCGGGGCAACAACAGCTCCATTTCAGCGGACACTGTCAATATGCTGTAGTCTCTAAGTCAGCTAAGGCACTGAAAGGAAAGGAGGTAGTAAGTCAACATCTTTATCAAACCATCCACTTTCACAACAACAGACTGACTTGCTTGCAGAAGTGTCCCTTGTTAAGGACATGTCCCTATTGGTATGTGACCCCAGGTTTCACTCCATCTGCCTTACCTCTTACTAGGTACATTAACACCACTGAGGCCAACAACAGTTGGCTCATAATCTTAAAGGTACTGTTAAGGGAGAATATAGCCAACCTCAATGTGACTAGGGTATCTGTGCTCTCCCTGGATGCCAGGTTCTTGGGAAAAGTGTGGAACAATATTAAGAGGTTGTTTGATCCTTCCTGGATAGCCACTTATGCTATGATGGGAGGAATTGTTATACTAATAATTATTTTGAGCCAGGCAATGGTGGCGCATGCCTTTAATCCCAGCACTTGGGAGGCAGAAGCAGGCGAATTTCTGTGTTTGAGGCCAGAGTGGATTCCAGGACAGCTGGGGCTACACAAAGAAACCCTGTCTCAAAAAAAAAAAAAAAAAAAAAAAATTTTAAGTGTCCCACCAGCATACCTCCAGGCAAGTGTTCCATAAATAAGGCAACCCTCTAGGTGCTGATGGCTCACAAAAATCCCAACTGCACTCCCCCACCCAGGAAGTGATCAAAGCATGGATGGCAGAGATCTGTGAGACCACCACATAAGCTGTTCCTTATCTCCCCCTTGTGTGACATGCCTCCAGAGTGGTATCTCTTTGAGGGCTGGTAGTCAATGACAGGTAAGATCCTGGAAGACAGGACAACCTAAGACAGGCACAATCCAGTATACTAGGAATCCTCCAAGGTGGGATCAACAATGTTGAGGCAATGGCACACCAGCTCCCACTAGGCTGTCAAAAATTAAAAACAAAAGGGTAGATAAGTAGCAGGAACAACAGGTTGCCTCTAGGTAAATGCTGGGGACCGTGCAGCCGCAAAAGCATCTCCTGCAGGAGGACCTAATTGAGGACTGCCTGAGAGACCAAGGATTGCTGGTACAATGCCAGCCAATCAGGAACTGCTGTTTAGAAAGACGCTTTCTTGGGACCGATGGGGCACAGGTGGAGCCCATTGGTATTAAAGGAGCTTTGCAGCAGTGCTCAGATGAGCTTGCTGTAGTGTTTCTCACCTGCTCCTGGAGTCTGTGTCCTTGACTCTGAGCCACTTCACCTCCAACCTCCAAGGGAAGGTAGGGTTGGGCGGCAAGTAGGCAACAGATCATACAAACTATATGGAAAAAACAATAATCCTTCAAAAGGAGCATCTTCTAAATTTATGAAGCATTTTCTCAACTTACAGGAATGTTCACTTATGCAACAAATGTTCTTGAATATCTTTTAGAAAACAGCATTTTAGGCACTGAAAATACATTGTTATTTTAATTTTGTATTTTATTTTTTATATTTGTGGATGTTTTGCTGGCATGTCTGTGCACTATGTGCATGCAGTGACCTAAGCAGGTCAAAAGAGGGCATCAGATCCCCTGGGACAGGAGTTACAGGCAGTTGTGAGCCACCGTGTGGGTTCTGGCAATTAAACTTGGGTCCTCTGGAAGAGCAACCAATGCTTTGAACTGAACCACTGTATTTTGCTTTAGGATACTAACAGATTACTGAGGGTATGCAAAAAATATGTATAAATTATAGTGAGATAAAAAATGTATTTAAATCTTTATGGGCAAGTAAGAAAAGGCTTTCCAGAGAAAGCAGCATTTACGTTGAGATTTGAAAACTAATCTGAGAATTTAAAATTGTATTTACTCACATATTAACTGTAATGAAGAAAAGACATACTGGATAAAAAGGCAAAGGTCAGCCGGGCAGTGGTGGCACATGCCTTTAATCCCAGCACTTGGGAGGCAGAGGCAGGCGGATTTCTGAGTTCGAGGCCAGCCTGGTCTACAGAGTGAGTTCCAGGATAGCCTGGGCTACACAGAGAAACCCTGTCTCAAAAAAACAAGAGGCAAAGGTCGAGATCATAAATGCCCTTGAATGTAAAGCAAGTTTAAATTTTATCTTTTTGATGATTGGAAATTACTGAATATTTTTAACAAAAATAAGTAGACTGTTTAGGTATTTAGGAGAACACTTCAAAGACAATTTGATCAGAGTTTAAAAGAGAACAAGAATAAGTCAACCTGGGCTGGAGAGATAGCTCAATGATTAGGAGCATTGACTACTCTTCTAGAGGTCCTGAGTTCAATTCCCAGCAACCACATGGTGGCTCACAACCATCTGTAATAGGATCAGATGCCCTCTTCTCATGTATCTGAAGACAGCAACAGTGTGCTCACATACATTAAATAAATAAGTAAATAAATAAATAAATATTAAAACATTTAGAAAAAAAGAGTAAGTCAACTATAGTGGTCCATGCTTGCAACCCCAGCACTCAGGAGACCAAAGCATGAGGACTTTGCTAAAAGTTAAAAGATGGCCAAGGCAATAATAGACCTCTGAGCCTGCCTTGACCACAGTGAGACTCTACCTCCAAAAAGAAAAAGGGGAATGCACCAAGACTAAAAAGGATTATAAAGGATCATGGTACCCAGTCTGGTAGTGCATGTCAGTAATCCTAGCACTCAGGTAACAGTCTAACAATTTGCTCAAAGTTTGGTCTACATAGTAAGTTCTAGGCCAGTCTGGTCTAAATAATGAGATCAAGTCTCAAAACAGCTAGCCAACCAGAACCTAGGGGCACACAACTATAATTCAAGCAGTTGGAAGTAAAGGAAGGAAGATCGGATTTGAGGTCATTCTCCCACACATATCCACCCTTGGCTACAGAACCTATCTCAAAAACACACAGACCAGACACAGTGGCATATGCCTTTAATCCCAGCACTCAGGGAGCAGACGCAGGTGAATCTCTGAGAGTTGTTCAAAGCCAACCTGCTCTACAGAATAAGTTTTAGGACAGCCAAGGTTACACAGAGAAAACTTTTCTAGAAACCTCCACCTTCCCCTCCAAAAATACATACATAAAGAAAAGACTTTTTGGAAATATTCTTTATCAGAATTTCAGTGATACACATGAATTAGTGAAGATTCAGAAGAAACCAAAGATTGAGAAATATACACAAAATAACAAAAGTTGGGCTGGAGAGATGGCTCAGCCGTTAAAGGCTAGGCTCACAACCAAAAATATAAAATAACAAAAGTTATGGGCCTAGTGGTACATGTAAACTAAACAATTCTGGCATTTAAGAGGCTGAGGCAAGAGGACTATGAATTCAATACCAGCCTGGTTTACATAGCTAGAACCTCTCTCAAAGAAAAAATAGAAAGAGAGGGAGTTGGAGAGGGGAAATGGAAGGTGATTATGATAAAAGTACATTGCATATATTCTCAAAGAATACACACAAATTATTATTTTAAAAAAGGAGACTTGTCAAAGATGTTCACATTTCTAGCTTTGATGACTCAATGAATCAAAAGGGAAACAATGCTAATGGGAGTATTATATTTGGAGTAACAATAAAATATGAAAATAGACATGTTTACCTTTAGGTAGAATGTAATAATATATATGAATATAGTTAAAGATTTTAATTCTTAGTAATAAAAATTACTTATTTCAATGGGGAGGCAATCTTTTTTGTCATTATTTATATAATTATTTTTTTAAATAATTTCTTTATTTTTATTTTATGTGCTTTGATGTTTTGCCTGCATGTATGTCTGTGTGATGTCATGTTCCCTAGAACTGGAATTACAGACATTAAGATATCAGTGGGTGTTGGGAATTTAATCTGGGTCCTCTGAAGATCAATCAGTGCTCTTAACTGCTGAGCCACCTCTCCAGCACTTTACATAATTCTTTAAAGTTTACAAAACATTTTAGAGAGGCTAGAGAGATTGCTAAGTGGTTAAGTACATGTACAGCTCTTCCTGAAGACCTCAATTCAGTTCCCAGTACCCACATCTGGGTACTTGAATCTTGCAACCACCTATTTATTACTCATCTCCTCTTGTCTCTCTGAGCACTACATATGCATGCACACATGTGTACAAACTTTTCTAAAATAAAATTTTGTAACATTTTGCAACTCCATATTGTATTTCACACTTATTTTGTTGTAAATGAAGTTTATACTTAGTTAGGAAGAGACTATTATACCAATCTGATAATAATTATGACTATTAACTGTATGACAGAAATTATATTAGGCACTAAACAAAATATCAAAATAAATACCACGAATATGAATTCACACCTCCAAAACCTCTTTATCACAAGAGGAGAAACAAGCAATGAATTTAATTTTTTTCTTTCTTTTTCTTTTTTCTTTTCTTTTTCTTTTTTGGTTTAACAGCCCTGGCTGTCCTGTAATTCATTCTGTAGACCGGGCTGGCTTCAAATTCAGAGATTGCCAGCCTCTGCCTCCCAAGTGCTGGGAAGAGTTTTGCTACCACTGCCCAGCACAAGTAAATGCTTTAAAGTTGTTAAGTACCATGAAAAAGAAAAGAGAGTAAAAGAAGCCTATTAGATGTGAAGGACAGATGGGAGTTGAAGGTAAGATTCTAAAGAGTTAGGAAAACTTGATGTGGTGGTAAATGCCTGTATTTCAGGATTTGTGAAGTAGAAGCAAGAGAATCAGAACTTCAAGATCATCCTTAATTCTATAGTATGCTTAAGGACAGCCTAAGATAGCTGAGACCCTTCTCAATAAATAAGTAAATAAATAAATGGATAGATAGATGGACAGTAAGGTGGCTCAGCAAGTAAAGATATTTACACACACACAAATAAAATTTAGGGCTGGGGTAAGAACTCAACACTAGCTGAGCACTAGCTGAGCACTAGCTGTTCTTAAAGAGGACCTGCATTTAGTTCCTATCATCCTCATGGTGACTCCTGTCTGTCTTCCGGCCTCCAGATACCAGACATGCATAATCCACATAAATACATAGAGACAAAACACTTGTAAAGTAAAAAGTAAAAATAAAAATAAATGATAGAAATAAGGCCTTATTTTAAAAAGACATTTAGTCAGGCATGGAGACTCTTGCCTATAATCCCAGTATTTCAGAGGCTGAATGAAGAAGGCTAGCTCAGGCACTAAATGAAACCTTGTCTGAAAAAAATAAAAATGAAACAAGGGGCTGGAGAGATAACTCAGTGGTTGCAAACACTGGCTGCTTATTGCATAGGCCCAAGTTCAATTCCCAGCAATCCATGGCAGCTAACAACTCCAGTTCCAGAGGTACAGACATCCATATTAGCAAAACATCCATTGGTATAAATTAAAATAAAAATTAAAAGAAAATATGGCATTGAAGCAATTATATGAAAGACATGTGGCAATTAGCTGTATTATCTCAGTGTAAAAAAAAAAAAAGTAGCCATTTTCTGATGGGCAGGCAATATCATCTCAGCCCTTGGAAGGCTGAGGCAGGAGAATCAGGAATTCTAGGTCATCCTGGACTATGTGGCTAGTCACAAACAAACTACAGCTCATGAAAAAGATAAAGAGTATAAGGATCTAGATTTACAGCTCAATTGTAGGGCACTTACCTAGCATGGGACTGCCCTAAGTTAAAACCCTTCAAAAAAGAAAAAAAAAAAGTTCTCGACCCCTTTACTTCACTATTTCACTTTGTCACATATTAATCTACTCTCTTCTTCCAGAATTCCAGATCTAAACTATTAAGAAGGTCACTGTAAGCCGGGCGTAGTGGCGCACACCTTTAATCCCAGCACTTGGGAGGCAGAGGCAGGCGGATTTCTGAGTTCGAGGCCACCCTGGTCTACAGAGTGAGTTCCAGGATAGCCAGGGCTACACAGAGAAACCCTGTCTCGAAAAACAAAAAACAAAAAACAGAAAACAAAAAAAAAGAAGTTCACTGTAAATAATGTAAGCCCTCCAGTTAACACTTGCAAATCCCTCACAAATACTAGAAGAATCTATTATTCCTGATGCCCAATATAAATTCTCTTTACGTCCCAATCCATACTTTGGAAGGTTATAAACTTCACTCTTCTGTATACAGTCCAAACAAAACAAAAATCAACAGTTTTGATCAGGAATCTTAAAGTAGTAAGTCTGTTAGGTTCAAATAACAACAACAACAACATGAATTACCTAAAAAATGTGTATCAGTCAAGTGTAATTATAATAAAAGGTTTCAACAATTAATACTTTGCTTAATTTCTTTAGCAGTCTACTGGATAACATATATATTTGCTTTTTTTAATATATATTTATATGTTAACATATATATATGTTTTGTTTTGTTTTTTTAATTTCCCAGCATAGTAGTAGACACCTTTAGTCCCAGAATTCGGGAGGCAGAGATAGACTCTATGACTTTGAGGCAAGCCTGGTGCACACAGTGAGTTCCAGACATGAGACCCTGTCTCAAATATACTATCACTACTAAATTAATTCATTAAAATCAAAAGTGGGTGCAGGCATGCACACCTATAATCCCAGGATTTGGGAGGCTATGTAAGGAGGAGGAGGAGGAGAAAGAGGAGGACAAGAAGGAGTCCTTGTCGTCTTAGGCCAGCCTGGTCTATGTAACAAGTTGCTAACTCAAAAAACCTAAATAGGGCTGGAGAGATGGCTCAGTGGTTAAGAGCACTGACTACTCTTCCGGAGGTCCTGAGTTCAAATTCCAGCAACCACATGGTACTCAAACCATCTGTAATGAGATCTGACACCCTCTTCTGGAGTGTCTGAAGACAGCAACAGTGTACTTACATATAA
>JADRCD010210439.1:0-12671 GCA_019843815.1 Montemys delectorum
GAAGGGAAGGGAAGGGAAGGGAAGGGAAGCAAATGGTCAGTGCAGTGAGCAGACTGCCTAAAAAGCGGGAGAAAAGCTTAGCCAGCTGCACTCCATAAAGGGAGTAATATTTAGACAATATAAAGAACTGCATGTAAAACATGAAGAGAAAGCTCTACCAGTAAATGGATGGGCTAATGAACAAACAGTTTTCAATAGAAGAAACAATTAGATAATAAGTAGTTTAAAGGTGCTGAACATCCTTAGCCACTGGGGAAATGAAAGTTAAACTGCTTTGAGATTCCATCTCGCCCCAGTCAGAATGGCTACCATTTAAAAAATAAAAACGCTGACATGGATGTGGGAAAGAGGGCACTCATTGACTGCTGGTGGGAGTATAAACTGGCTTAGCCATTATGGAAAAAAGCATGAGAGGTTCTCAAAAGTGGAATTCCCACATGCGCCTCAGGGCTGCGCTCCCCGCAGAGACACTTGCACTTGCGTGCTTCTTGCTGCTTTTTTTTTTTTTTTCTCACAGTAGCAAAGAAATAAATTGGCTTAGATGTCCACCAGGAGATGAGCGGCTAAACACAATGTTATTTCCTCAACAAAATTTTATTCAGCTGTAAAGAAAAATCTGATCATGAAATTTGCAGGAAAATGAATGAAGGATATTGAATGAAGTAACCTAGACTCAGAAAGTCAACATTTGTGTATTCACATATACAGATCCCAACATACAGTATGTGTGTGTGTGTGTGTGTGTATGTTTTGTGTGTGTGTTGTTGTTGTTGTTGTTGCTGTTGTTTAAGAGAAGGGCAGTTGCTTTGGGAACTGGGAGAACCAACAGCGTGTAGCAGGTTTTGATAACCGCCCTGTGCACACTTGGTGATGCAACACATCTCATGTGGAAAATTTATCCAAAGGAAAGTGTACAAAGGCTACCTCTGGGTGGAGGAAGGAAAGAAGGGGGAGGTGAGGCTTTGTATTGGGGCCATGATCCATGTACAGGAGGACATTAGACAGGAGTGACAATGGGAATGTGTCACATCTGGGTAACTACTAATAACATGGCACTGGGTCCCTTGGGGCTGGCCAAAGAGGTGAACGATTGCCAACATTCTTTTTTTTTCTTATCATAAAAGGAGAAGCCAGACAGTGGTGGCACACACCTTTAATCCCAGCACTTGGGAAGTAGAGGCAGGCGGATTTCTGAGTTCGAGACCAGCCTGGTCTACAGAGTGAGTTCCAGGACAGCCAGGGCTACACAGAGAAACCCTGTCTCAAAAAAAAAAAAAAAAAAAGAGGAGAGGAGAGAGTGATGGTGAGGCAGGGATAGGAATGTCAACTCTCTTAAATGTCTAAGGGCATCATCAGTTTTGGGGAGCAGTTGATCCTCACCACTGGGACACATTCAATAGTTGTGAGCATCAGGCTTCTCTGTAATCTTGTAAGAGGAACTGATTAATTGTTTGGTTAGAAAATTTTGAGATTTGTCATCGGAGGAACATGAAGAAGAGGTTGGTGAAGCAGAGTCAAATAATAAAAGCAGAAAAATGAAAACAGGAGGAGGAGGAAGAGGAAGAAGAAGAGAGGTTAGGAAGAAGGAGAAGAAGAAGAAGGAGGAGGAGGAGGAGGAGGAGGAGGAGGAGGACAAGGAGGACAAGGAGGACAAGGACAAGGACAAGGAGAAGAACGTGGTCAGGAAGGGCAGTATCAATTTCCATATGGGGTTTTCAAAGGCCTAGGAGTTTGAGTTGTTGGACTTTGTTCTTTACTATATCTGACTGGTTGACATAAATAGCATTCTTCTTGGAGAAAAAAGCAAAGTCCACTCTCTTCATCTGTAAGAAGGTCTAGTCCCCACTGGTTTGAAAGTATCACTGTAGCCAGGGAATTGTTCTATACTGGAAGAGTGGATGTGGTTTGGGCCACCTGTTGAAGATCACAGACAAACTGGGAAGAGTACTGATGGTACAAGGTTAGAGAAATGGCCAGTCCTGCTGTTCCTGTAGCAACATCCAAGGTTACTCCTGCAATGACCAAGAAGGGCAGTATTTGAATTACCCTTTTGTTATCCTAGATGGCTACTGAGTCCCCAACTACCATTGGTAGGAGCTCCTGTCCATGTATCACCCTTAATTTAAGGAAGAGAAATGCCAGTGTGCAAATTCCTCATCATCTTGGAGGTAGAAGATGATACACCTGAGTACCACAAAGAATCAATGTGTTCTAGATTTTAGGACACTGCAGTAGAGATGAGGTATGGAGAGTTATGGTTTTGTTACAGTCTAGGGAACTTAAGATTCCTTAGGAACATGTCCTGGATGCCTTGAAACAGTCTGCATGCCAAAGGGTGATATAGATAAGACAGAGGGTCATGGCAACACCAGGGTCAGAGCAGTTTGTGAAGGCAAAGCAAGGCTATTTGACAGGACAAGCTTTAAGTAGCAGTTGTGAGCTAGTTCCAGGGGGGCACAGTCTTCAAAGTAGCCAAGTTGGGTGACATTAAAGAGCTGATAAGCTGAAGTCAGAGTGTGGAGCAGAAGGCAAAATGAAAGGTTAGAGCTGTTTATAAGGTCATTAAGAAGTAATGACCTTAGAGGAGTGTTTGATTACTTCTCCTATTTTGCCTGTTTCCAAAAGTTGGATAATTGGGACATATTTTCTCTGGATATGAATCGTGCTTTTCAGGAACCCAGATTTGTTGGTGCAGTAGTTTGTCAACAATGCCCATTTCCCATCTGGGATTCCATGTGTCCTGGATGTAGAAGAAGAGGGTCTGGTGTTGTAGATAGAAGAGGCAATTGGTCTGTGATGCTGACATAGGTAATTGACAAGACCAATATGGACAGACCCCAGACATCTGTCTGTCTGGCCATTCCTTATAATAATCCTTTGTCTGGTCAAAAAGGAAGCAAACAAAAAGGTCATAATATTTAGAAGGAACTGTGGTTATTAGGGTTAGGAGAACTCTGATTGGCTTCTGGCATCCAGCTGTAGAGCAATCCTCTGGCCCTGTTTAGAGAGACTGTTTGCCATAAGGCAGACTTTCTCGAACTTCACATCTCCATGTATAGAGGTTACCTTGAATAGAAAGGAACAGGACAAGGAGGATGAGAAACCCATGTCTAATCCAGTAGGTACAGCTGCCTGAGCAGAGCTTCATTCTTCTGGAATTGGGGACAAGGTGATTGGTCCCAATGTCCTCTGAAGTTTAAGAGAAGAATCCTGTTGGGGTTGATGTGTAAGAAGAGGAGTTATTTTGGGATGGAGGGGAAAGGTCCTGAGGTAAATCCAATGAGACAGTCACTCAATCTTAGCAGCTGTGTGGGTCACAAGAATTACCTTGAAGGGTTCTAACATTTAGGGGGAAAGAATGA
Source organism: Montemys delectorum (assembly GCA_019843815.1). Lineage (NCBI taxonomy): Eukaryota > Metazoa > Chordata > Mammalia > Rodentia > Muridae > Montemys > Montemys delectorum. The sequence goes on from JADRCD010210439.1 coordinate 3,363, forward strand.
GGAGTAATGGTCCAGAGGTGAGAGAAGGACCTGATCTCCAATGTTGATAGGAGTGGACAGAAGATAGTGAATGGCTGTGGTAGATGGTGGTCAGTAAAGCTCCATAGGAGGGAGCAGAGATGACAGAGTAAGGGAATGAATATGTGATTAGGGAAGGGGAGGGTTTAAGGAGTCAGAACTGGTCATCAATAGGTGAGCTCAGAAGGTGAAATGAAAAGAGATCGCTTGGGGAAACCCCTGTAGCCTGAAAAGAGCCAAAGGTAAGAGTTTCACCCACTTGAAGTGAAATTTCCATGACAGTTTGACAAGGGTAGTTTTTAAGAACTGGTTAGTCCATTCTGTCTTTCCTGAGGACTGAGGGTGGTATGGAATATGAAAATACCAAGGTATGCTGAAGGCTTTAGGTAGAGTTTGAGAAACTTGAGAGGTGAATTTGGGACCTTTGTCTAACAGGAGGGAGGCTGAGATTCCAAATCAAGGGATGATCTCACTGAGGAGGAGATCAGAGACTATCTGAGTCCTTTTGTTGGTAGGGTCTCCATCCACCCTGAGAAGGTGTCTACCAAGACCAGGAGGTATACATTTGATAGTGGCATGTGGGTAAAGTCATTGCCAGTTAGTCCCAGGGAGGGAACCTCTAGCCTGGTAGGAAAAGAGAGGTTATGATACCTGGAATTGGGGTCTGATATCTGGCAGATTTTGCAAGAGGCAGTGATAGATTTTAAGAAACACAAGTTCTTAGGGATAGGCTGTAGGTAGGTTTTAGCAAAGTAAGATAAGGCTTAGCTGTTAGGGTGAAAGAGCTGGTGAAGATAGGACAGAATCTGAAGAGTATCAGGGGATAACAGGGGATGTGGGTTGTAGTATGAGAATGTCCTGTGGTAGGTAAGACAAGTCGAGGCCTCCCAGGGTCACAGCTCTAGCTGCCTCATCAGCCCAATTGTTCCCTTAGAAATAATAGAGCCATCTGTCTGGTGGAACCAGCAATGGACAATTCTAATAGCTGTGGGGAGATGGGAGGCTTTTAGAATGTCCTTAGAGTCTATATAGATATTTAGGGGTTGTCCCTATACTAATTGAAAGGTGTGGGTAAGAGCCATTAGTTCAGCCTGTTGGTTAGTGGTGTAGGTAGAGAGGGCCCATGCCTCAACCACCTCCATATCTGACACCATAGCATAGCCAGCTCTCCTGGATCCTTCACTTATAAAGGAGCTGCCATCTATGTACCAGGTAGAGATGGCCTGAGGCAATGTGCCCTCCTGTGTGGGTATGGGATGGGGCGATAGTTCCTCTAAAGTTTCAATGAAGGAATGAGATGGGGAGTGAACAGCACTTGGTCGAAGATGAAGACTTGAGGTATTGAGAGGTGTGCATGATTCGAAAGTGAGTGTAGAGTCTTCTATTAGTGCCACCTGAAGTGAAAGAACCCTGGAGGGAGGTAGAATCTGAAGCCTTTGTAAGTTAAGAGCTAGGACAGATAATGAGAGGAGAAGATAGTGATAGGTGACCCAAAGATTGCTGAACTTCAAATAAGAAGTTCAGCATCTGCTAAAACGTGTATGCAGGGTACCCTTCCCTAGATAGTCAGCTCTAATTTCTTTGACAAGTATGCTATGGGTGCAAAGGACGGTACTGGTTGGTGACCTAGGACCTCAAAGGCACATCCCTCTTTCCCTGTTACATAGGGAAGAAGGGATAGGTTAGGTCCAGGATATGTAAGATTGGGTCCCAAAGAAAGCCCTGTTGGAGCCTTTGAAAGGGCTTAGTAACAGGTTTAAGAAGAGGTTCCTGGGTGGGGCATACAGCTGCTTCATATAAAGGGCAGGAAAGGAGGGAAAAGGAAGGAACCCAGGAACATAAAAAGCAAGATATTCCTAGGAATGACAAAATCTCCTCTGTAGTAGAGGGGACTGCTAGAGACTGGATTAGGTTTTTCTATCTAAGGTAATGGCTTTGTGGGTTGGAGTGATTGTTAGTCCACAGTAGGTGGCCTGAGGAGTGGGCATTTGGGCCTTAGAAGGTGAGACTTTATAGTATCAGCTGAACAAGAAACTTAGAAGAGCACAGATATTGGTTTGGCTAATTTGTAGAGAGGAACCACAGAGGATAATGTCATCAACATACTGAATAAACTTAGATCTAGGAAGAGAAGCCAGGGCCTGACCAAATAGTTATGGGCTATCCCAAAACTCCTGAAGTAGAACAGTCCAGGTGAGTTAGGTAGAAAAGTCAGGGTCAGGGTCAGTCCAGGTAAAGACAAAGGTGTTTTGTGACTGGGCAAGAATACATCCTTGAGATCTAGGACAGAGAAATAAAAAGTCCCTGAGGGGATAGTGGAAGGAAACATGTGAGGGTTAGCTATAACAGGCAGAGAGGAACCACTGCAAAATTAAGGAGCCTGAGATCTTGAGCCAGGAGCTAGGTCCCATTGGGTTTCTTAACTTCAAGTATAGGGATATTAAAAGGGGGAAAAGTGGGATGGAGAAGTTTTTTTCTTAGGAGGTCAGAGAGAGGCTTATGTCCCCTGAGGCTCTGGAGAGGGGGAAGGTACTGAGCTTGCATGATGTACTAGGTACATCCTGTAATTGGATGACAACAGAGGAATAGTATTTAGCAACAGAGGGATTCTGGACATCCTAGACTCAGGGGTCCACCTCGGGGGCGGGCTGGCAAAAAAAATGACATGTTAGAGCCAATAGGTTGGGTAGCTAGAAGAAGGAGGAGAGGGGCTGTTGGTGAGCTTAAGTTCAGGTGAATGGGGAGGGGGGCAAAAGAAATAGAGGCTCCCACTTTGGCTAGAAGATTCCTTCCTAATAAGGAGACAGGACACATTAGCACTACCAGAAATGAACAGGTGAGAGGAACACCTCTAAAAATGCAACTAAGCAAAGAGGTCCAATAAGGTTGGTAAGGCTACCCACCTACCCTTAGAGGTAGATCCCCAAAACTCCATCAGGATCAAGTAAGTGATCCCAGTGTCCAAATGGAGGGAGACAGTCGACCTAATACCATAATGACTACACAGAGCTCCCTGTTAGTGATGGTAGTGATCTGGTCAAGGGAGCTTGGGCCCCTTCAGTCATCCATGACCAGGCCTAGGAGATTGGCTGGAGGATGATTTGGGAGTGAAGCCCCTGTGGGATGGTTAGAGCAGCCTGTAGCTGGTGAGGAGGTAGAGAAGTCTAGAGAAGTTGGGAGAGGACAGGAAGCTGAAGAGGCTAGGGGAGTAGGATCGGCTGAAGAAGCCAATGGGGATGGTAAGGAAGAAGCTCATTAGCTGGACCAAGGATAGTGGAAATTTTGTCTAGTTGAGATTTTATAGCTAGGAGGAGCTGAGTTGGGAAACAGGAAGAACAGAGAGAAGGTTTGGAGTGAAGGTAAGAAAAAGCCTGAACATAGGAAAACTTCCATCTTCCAGATCGCTAGTAATAGTTGTAAAGATCCCTTATAATGATATGACCAAAAGTGCCATTAGGCAGCCATTTAGAGTCATTATATAATGGGTATTGTGGCAAAGGAGTATGAGTCTAGAAGCCTTTAAATCAGGCACCAGGTATGGAGGTTTAAGGTTCTCCGGGAGGCATCGCAGTTGGGAGCCTGGAGGTATGTACAAACCATGATTCCCATGGGTGAGGAAAAGGTAATTATTTTCTACCACTTGAGGTATCCCAAGGATAGAGAAAATAATAGCAGAGCATGTGTGGTGCAAATTGGATGAACAAGTCGTCATGTGACAGCCAGGGACTAATGGCAGACACCTGGGGAATGTGGAACACCCAGCACTGGGATTCTCCCGAGAAAAAGGAGGAGCCGTATGATAGAGGCTGCCTCCGGATGGAGGCAGGGGAGAACGGGTTGCGGGATGAAAAACTCAGCTCTGTATCAGGGCCGTACGCACAAGAGTACTTTTGACAGGGCAGCAACGGGAACTTGTCGCCTGTAGGCAGCTAGTGATGACACGTCAGATGACAGTCACCCTCTCTGGGTCCCTCGGGGCTGGCTGTGAAGGTGCTAATTGCCAACACTAGGAATGTAACCAGTGTAACAGGGCATTACACTGCTGTGGTCAGCTTCCTAAGGGACGAGTGACGTCAAATCTTGGTCCATTATTTCTTGTATCATTGAGGGTCTAGCCTGCCTCACTGCCTCTGTACCATGTGGGAGTTAAAGTGACCAGCCTGAGAAAAATAATAGTTCTGAAATCAGTTAGAGCCAGTGGTTTAAAAGAATCACAGAGCCAGATCTGAAAAGAAACTATCAGATATGATAGGTGTGATAGATTATTTCTCCACCAGTGAAATGATCCAGTTCAAGCCAGATTAGATTATATTAAAGGCAGGTTTATTGGGAAGCTGCTCTCCAAGGGATGTTCACTGGCCCCAAAGAATGAGGTCAGGGAAGTCACCATAGGAAGAGGGGGGAAGAGGAGGAGGAGAAAGAGAGCGCAAGCAGAGAGAAGAAGAGGAGGATGGAGAGAGAGAGAAAAAGAGAGAGAGTGCACAAAATGTTTTGAGTTTTATAGGGAAGCGCCTCTGGGGGAAGGGTAGCCCAGCTGGGAGAACCTGGAGGCCGGGTCTCCTGTAAATATGCAAGATATACAAGACCCCAGTCTCTTGTCCTGGGGTCTGAAACCAAACAATATAAAGCTCTCAGCAGAGCCAATCTAAGAGAGACTGATTAATAGTCTGTTACCCAAGTTTTGTAACTCTGGAGACCAGCAGTGAGGACACAACGCATCACAGTGCTGAGGGATAAAGAGGAGAGCCTTGCTGCTCAGTCCCAGCTTTCCCCAGAGGCATAACTGCCCAATCGGTTTGGAGGCTCACATCTTCGGCCAGATCACCATTTTGCTGAAGGTGTCATCTGATTTCCCTTTGAAAAGCTGCCTGTTGCTTTTCCAACTGCATTCCAGCTGCAAGTCCCCCAGGGATGTGTATACGGTCTGCCTGTTATTGCTCTGAACTTATTAATAGCATTAGCTATTGCTTAGTTAATGGTCTGCTCATTGCTGTGTGATGCGAATCTCTTCTAAGTGTTGCGTTATTGGGGGCTAGATTGGTTTTCTTCATGTTAAGTGTTGATATTTAAATACTGTTTTGTCCCAGTTACTGTTTTGAAGCCAGTCTGGGTGTTTGTTCGTGACACAACACAGGAGTGTGGAATTGCCTCCATCTGCCAATTACTGTTGGCACACAGGCACACCAATGTATGAACAAATACTGAGTCTGAGCTGCACTTATGGCTCTCCAAGTCAGAATTTAGGTTTATTTCTTTTCATCCAGACTAAATGCATCTTGTAGCTCAGTGGTAGAACGCTTGAGTAGGATGCATGAGGCCCTAGGTTCAATTTCAATCCTCAGTATTGGGGCAGGAGCAACCCAAACCACTGCATTTGAAGACTATAAGTGTATAGACAAGAGTATTGCTGTCTAGTTCCATGACAAAGGTGGATGGCACCTCCACTTTAGAGTATGTATTCATCAAAGGCAGTACTTGGTGTCAGCGGGATTAAGTAGTTTTATCACAATGTGTTTACACAGTGTGTTTATGTGGTTAAAGCAGGATAAGGATCTAGGGAGAGTTCTCAGTTGGTGAAGTACTTGTTGTGCAAGCATGAGGACCTGAATTTAGATCCCCAGTATCCACTTAAAAATCTAGGTGTAGTGCCATGCATCTCTAACTCCAAGGCTGGGGACTGGAGATGGGCGGAGACAGGTATTTCCCTGGAGTTCATTGGTCAGCCAGCCTTGCCAAAGGTAAAGAGCAATTAAAGAAGACAGCCAATGTTAACCTCAGCCTTCACACATAAAGAACAGAGTCACTGTGTACTTAGTCATCCTTCTGTGCACACATACACAAAACAAGGGTGAGGAGTGAAAAGTTCACCATTTACCTGGATATTTGTTGCTAGGTGGGAAAATGTCTTCCATCCACAAGCAGTGAGTCCTATGCTTTGTCTTAGGAAAGAGTGATTTGTCTCAGGAACACCTAGCGTAAAGGTCACACATAAGAAATGAAATGGTGTGGCCACTGTGGCTGAAGGGAGCTGTTTACTCATGTGTTCACCTGTCCGAGGCACTCTCTGCCTGAGGTGCTCTCAGCACAGGCTGAAGAGGGACTGGCCAGAAAGCATGGGTTTACTTTGCCTTGCTTCCTCTCCCACAGGGACACATGGAAGGGGAAGTGTGGGGGCTGGCAGCACACCCTCTCCTACCCATCTGCGCGACAGTAAGTGATGACAAAACACTTCGGATCTGGGAATTATCCTCCCAGCACCGCATGCTGGCAGTACGGAAACTTAAAAAAGGTACATAACATCTCCTTCCAGGTAAAGGTGTCTGTTTACGGGCAGCAGACCATGTTGGGTTCACTTACTCACTCAACCCCTGATTAATGAGAGCACCTGTTTTAATCCCAAAAATACAAGCAAGGCAATTCAGGGTTCACTGTGCAGTGCAAATGAAGAGTGCATGGAGACTTTAGACCTCAGAGTGCCCCAGCCCCATTCACTTTGCTTGAACTACACAGGTGCTTGCCCCTGGGTTCTCTCCTTGTTGAGGGCTGAAATGTGTGAGCTTATAAAAACAAAAAAACAGGAGAAAAACACTAATTATATCTATGACTAACAGTCCCCAGAATTTATGGAAAATAAAAAGATCAGTTTGGTAGAAAACAATCCTTGATGTCATAAATGTGTGTTGGACATCTGCACACAATACAGACATCTGCCAGGAGGTAACAGCTCAGCCAATGCTTCTTGAGCACCTCTGTATGTCAGGCCCTAGGATCCCACAGAGAACAGTCTCATCTCTAGAAGCAGATACAGACAAGATTTGAAAGGAGTCCCAGCAGCAGCTGGCCTGCTTACTCAGATCATTTGAGAAGGGCCTAAAAATAGGATTCTTTATAAAGGAGTGGGTAGGGTTTAAAGAAATGACCAGGAATGTGCACTGTTGTGCCACCAGTAACTGCAGGTGTCCTCGCAAGGCCTGGGCTTTAAAAGACAAAAGAACAGAGTGGTTGGTGGCGTGTCTGGGGTGGTGGCATTTCAGGAGGTGTCTGGAAGAGCAGACAGTTTAGCCTGCCAGTTCTCTACCTTCCAGTCTTACCAGCTCCATCTTGGACCCACCCAGACACCAAGAGGCAAGGGAGCTACTGACACAGACCACGTGGGCCGGCTTCAGGCAGAGAGTAGATGAAACTCCCACGTGAGCAAGAGGCCACAGGAGCTCAGCTCAGACTTGCCACCTAGCACTGCTTTCTTCGGGAGGCAGCAAGAGAGCTGAGCCTTGAGGTCCAACAAAAAATTCTTAAGACAGGAAAGGCTGAGCTTGGGCTTTCAATATTTGTATTCTGTATGCAGAGACCTAAGGGCATATTCCAAAGGAACAATGTCAAATTAAATCATACTGGTAGTATCAGTGTGAGCCAGAGACCACACTGGCACATCACTTTTATTCTGCAGAGACCTGGTGAATAAGGTCTCTGCAGAATAACAGTCATATCATTTACAGATCAGGAAACGGAGACAGGATACCGTAGTACTTGGTCCAGCATCACCTAACTAGTGAGTAGTGAAGCAGTGCACACTGCAGCACGGTGGCCTCCAGAGCATGCCTGCACACTGGTTGTCACTATCTCCCCACATGGCCTCACTTTACCCTGGACTCCTACAACTTGGCAGCGGGTGGGGCAAGGATTTCAACCATGTTCAGAGCCATGCTCTGAATAATTAAATCATTTGCCCACTAGCTTGTGTTATACAATGTAACTAGGGCCTTATTGTAGAAGCTGGTCAATGGACTTTCTTCTTTAGGTTAAAAATTGGTTCAAAGGAGCAACTGTTGCTGTATCTTAGGTAACAACTCCTCCAGTTTCCCTTGCTTTCCTGGTATAAACAGCTCTCCTTTTACTCTAAATGGTGACCTAAATGGTATGGTAAGTGATGGTTCACCCACCCTGATGACTGTCCCCAGGGCTAAGTGGCCTTTTTGCTGTCTTGCTACAGTGGCTTGACAGACTCACAGGAGGTAACCATTAACTGGACAAATGAGTGGAGAGATTGCTTACATAGGCCAATTCAAAGTTACTAGCTTTACATAGCTTCAACATCTATCGGCAGAGGCGTGGCTCCCTATGGAAGCCAGATTAAGCTGCTTCAGCACAAAGCAGCGTGGCTTGGACTGTGTCAGCTCGAATCCGCTACCTCTTGACTGTATTATGGTCCATGAAGCAGAAAAATTAAAATTATGAGGGTTTCCAAATAAAACAAATGTCTTTCCAGTCATGATGTCCAAAAAATGGTTCCTAGAAATTTTATTGGAGAACCCACGTGCTTAAATGTGTCCTCTTTTCTCAGAGGGTTATGTTATCTACCTAACCCTCTCCTGCATCAACTCACCCTACCTACCTTAAAAAGCCCAGATACTCCCAGATAAAGAAGTGAATGGAAAAACATTATGGAAAATAAAAATGTATTTTAAGATTCATTTTTAAATTGTGTCTCTCTGTGTGGAGGTATGTACATGTACATGCAGGTGCCAAATAAGGGCATGTCAGATCACTTGAAGCTATAGTTACAGGAAGTTGAGAGCCAACTACTGATGTGGGTGCTGGGAACCATACTGAGGTTCTGTAAGAGCATCAAGTGCTGTCAACTACTGAGCTATTTCTCAAGCCCTAAAATATGATTTTGATACTCTATGGGGAGAAGACATTTAAATTATGCTGTTTTTCAAAGATTTAAAAATACACAAGTATTATGTTGTATGTACACACATACCCCTGAAATCTACAGACAACTTTTGGAAGTTGGTCCTCTCCATCTACCATGGGTTCTCAGGTTCAAACTCAAGGTTGTTAGGCTTGCATAAGAAGTGCTTTTACCCACAGGACCATCTCACTAGTCCCCAAATGATGACATTTTAATTCTCACCTGGGTAGTGGTGCTAATGGCCCAGTTACGTGTAAGCATGTGACTGCATACACGTGCATATTTCTCCTGGGTCTCCATCCGCTTTACTCAACAGCCAAGTGTTCAAATTTTTATTCTCTCGGGTCCTTTTGCAGGAGGAAGATGTTGTGCCTTCTCCCCTGATGGGAAAGCCTTAGCAGTTGGACTGAATGACGGAAGTTTCTTAGTGGTGAATGCTGACACAGTGGAAGACATGCTCTCCTTCCATCACAGAAAAGAAATGATCTCTGACATAAAATTTTCAAAAGGTGAAGATGGCAGTAATGTTTAAAAGAAAGAAAGAAAGAAAGAAAGAAAGAAAGAAAGAAAGAAAGAAAGAAAGAAAGAAAGAAAGA
>JADRCD010210440.1:0-11522 GCA_019843815.1 Montemys delectorum
GGGAAGAACCTCGAGCAAATAGGCACAGGGGAAAATTTCCTGAAGAGGACACCGACAGCGTATGCTCTAAGATCAAGAATTGACTAATGGGACCTCATAAAGTTGCCAAGCTTCTGTAAGGCAAAAGACACTGTCAATAGGACAAAATGGCAACCAACAAATTGGGAAAAGAACTTTACCAATCCTATATCTGATAGAGGGCTAATATCCAATGTATACAAAGAACTCAAGAAGTTAGACTCCAGAGAACCAAATAACCCTATTTAAAAATGGGTCACAGAGCTAAACAAAGAATTCTCAACTGATGAACACCGAATGACTGAGAAGCACCTAAAGAAATGTTCAACATCCTTAGTCATCAGGGAAATGCAAATCAAAACAACTCTGAGATTCCACCTATCACCAGTCAGATTGGCTAAGATCAAAAACTCAGGTGACAGCAGATGCTGGAGAGGTTGTGGAGAAAGGGGAACACTCCTTCATTGCTGGTTTGATTGCAAGCTGGTATAACCACTCTGGAAATCAGTGTGCGGTTCCTCCAGAAATTGGACATAGTACTACCAGAGGACTCAGCTATACCACTCCTGGGCATACACCTAAAAGATGCTCCAATATGTAATAAGGACACATGCTCCACTATGTTCATAGCAGCCTTATTTATAATAGCCAGAAACTGGAAACAACCCAGATGTCCCTCAACAGAGGAATGGATACAGAAATTGTGGTACATCTACACAATGGAGTACTACTCAGCCATTAAAAACAATGAATTTGCAGGGCTGTGGTGGCACAGGGCTTTAATCCCAGCACTTGGGAGGCAGAGGCAGGCGGATTTCTGACTTCAAGGCCAGTCTGGTCTACAGAGTGAGTATTAGGACAGCCAGGACTACACAGAGAAACTCTGTCTCGTAAAACCAAAAAACAAAACAAAACAAAACAAAACAAACAAAACAAAAACAAAAACAATGAATTTATGAAATTCTTAGGGAAATGACTGGATGTGGAAAATATCATCCTGAGTGGGGTAACCCAATCACAAAAGAACACACATGGTATGCACTCTCTGATAAGTTGTTTTTAGCCCAGAAGTTTGGAATACAGGAAAAACAACCCACAAACCACAAGAAACTCAAGAAGGAAGACCAAAATGTAGACATTTCATTCCTTCTTAAAGGGGGGAACAAAATACCCCAGAAGGAGTTGCAGAGACTAACTAAGGAGCAGAGACTGAAGGAAGGATAAGCCAGCCTAATATAGCTATCTCGTGAGAGGATCTGAGAGGATCTGACTAATACAGTTGTAAAGGCTCACAGGCATCCACTGAACTGAGTACAAGGTCCCTTCATTTCGAGTTAGAGAAAGGACCAAAGAGTTGAAGGGTTTGCAGCCCCTTAGGATGAACAACAATATAAACTAACTAGTACCCTCAGAACTTCCAGGTACTTAACCATCAACCAAGGACTATACATGGTGAGACTGATTGCTCTGGCAGCATGTGTATAGTAGAGGATTGCAAAGTCGATCATCAATGGGAGGAGAGGCCCTTGACCCTGTGAAGGTTCTGTGCCCCAGTGTAGGGGAATGCCAGTGCCAATAGTTAGGAGAGGATGGGGTGGCAAGCATGGGAAGGGGGAGGCAAAAGGGGGTTGTTCTTGTTTTTTGGAGGGGAAACTGGGAAAGGAGAAATCATATGACATGTAAATGAAGAAAATATCTAATAAAAAAAGAATAAAATATTATACAGTATGAACCTTAATCACACAGTCAAGAGAAAAAAAAAACACGATTAAACCTGTTTTTTTCTTTGTCATTCACATAATGATGTTTTAGAGAGAAAAGAACAGTCCCAAAGAGTTTGACTGCTCCTGGCTTGTAAACGATTCTCTTTGATGGTGATGCAGTCAGAGAGACAATAATTTCATAGCACAGCATTTCAACTCTTGACAGCTCACTGCGAGTGAAGAAAGGAGGAGGGTAATAGAAAGGAGAGGGAGAGAAGAGAGGAACTTAAAGTCAAGCCAAGATGAGGGTAAGGCCCTCAGCAGCTCTCTGAAATTGAGTAGATAGTTCACAGACTGGTGTACTGGAATGAACTGCAACTGCTCACTGCAATGGAGACTGATCATTTTGACATGGGGTAGCAAAACCCTGGGGTACGAGATGCAACACTTTCATCTGTACAACAGTCTAACTTAAAATAAACACTGTAAAGACAAATCTCTGTTGTGTTTTTATGAGAAACATGAATTATTTAGATAATATTTTGTGGCCAATGTGTTCATACTGTCCTTTTACCCTGTGTTGACCTTTATATGGCTATAAACAAAACTAGAGCCATTTTATATAAATTTTTTTGCAATTTTGAGTTTTTAGATATGTCAAAATTAAATATTTAGAACGTGGTTTTAAATTTGTGTCTTATAATCTATTTTATTGTCTTACAAAATCTATCTTCAAAGCTAAATGACATCTTTTTTGGATTTGTACCTAGTAATGGTGATTCATGTGACTTTCCAGATAACATGTATATTACTGTTCTAAAGACTCCTAGGCACAGATATAATTTATCTTTTAAATGGTTTAAAAATTGATAGCAATGAATTTTTCTTCTTCATCACATGTATTTCAGAGTTAAGAATATTTATCAAGACAAGAAAACAAATGTGCTATTTCATATAAAAGGCATGCTTCAGATCGGATTCTACAGTTGTTTCAGTGTTGGAAGGACTTGTGTGGTTTATGAATGCCATATACATATATGCTGATGCTAAATAAGAGAAGCAATGTCGATAAGCAACCACTAATATACATGTGATATACATGTATATTTTGTATTTAATATAAAATATGTATTAATGATACATTTTATATACCTTATACATCTTGATATATTTACATGAGTATGAATGTGTACATAATTAGAGTATCTCATATTCACAGCCATATTTGTAACAACCAAATAATGTTATCATTTCCCATGGATTTCCTCTAACAATTTCTATGTCAGTACTAGCTCACGCAAAGCACATCACTAACTCAGTTGGTTAATTTGCTGAAAGCTATGAAGAGTGATGGGTGAAAGTCAAAGATTTTATCATCCTGTTCTACCTGGCTGGGGTTGGGAGGCTGCAGAGAACCAGGGCACAGGCTGCAGGTTCTGGTTCTTTGAGATGTGATTTTCCTATAGTGTTACATGTGTAAGGTGTGGAGTTAGAATGAGATAATAATGTTTCATCTGATGTGAAAGATCATCCTATCCAAAATGCCAGTAGCTGCTCTCATGTAGCAAATGCACTTACAGAATATGACACTTTCATGTCCTACAAAGTTCATTGTCTTCATTTTTTTGTCGTTCTGTTAACTAAATAAATTATAACTTAAATATCAAAGTGAGAACATTGCATGTGCTGAGACAGAAAAGAGGAAGCCAGAAAGTTAGTTCCGGATGGAAAGGAGCTGAATCAACAAGTCAAGCAGACTCAGAAATGTGGCCTGGGGAGTCCTGGCAGTGGCAGGGGATAGAGTAAGTATATTCGTTCCTAGTAATTTGTAAAACCTCAGTGAGCTATTCAGCAGATTATTTTAGTCAACTCTCAGTACACTAGTGATATTATTCAGTATAATTTCTATTTTACAAAGAAATATTTAAGCTCAGAGGAATATCGCAAAGGTAGAACAGACCATAAAGTTAAAATGGAGGATATAATTCAAACTCAGTTTACGTTTCCTGTATATGTTCCTTTCCATAATAACTGTGCTTTAGTAAACATAAATAACAATTTTAGATAAAACTTCATTTTCAACATTTGTGCCCTATAGTAATGTAATAAGGGTCCAAAGCCTGGGCCAACATTAAGCATAAAATAGGCAGCATATACACTTTTTTTGCACCAAAAGGGATATTCCTTATAGCATATGCAAAAGAGTGTAAATTAGACTTAAATGTAACGATAAGACTGAAATATCCTAGGTTAAAAGTATAGACTTGTTTTCACTAAAGTGTATTTCAGAAGAATGTCTTAGAAGTTGAAACAATAGTTCAAAATTCAGAACAAAATAGGAAGATCAGACTTTAATAAAATTTGAAACAATCTCTGCTTTAAAGGACACCATAAAAATGGGGGAAAGCCCAACGTATGAGAGATCTGATAAAGTGCTTATGTTTAGAAGATACTTTCACCACCCCCACTAACAAATGCATAGCCAATAAGCACTTTGCTGGAGAAGACATGAAGGCAAATAAGACCATGAAACCATTAATAATTAGAGAAATACACATAGGTCATCATAATAGTCACATAAATGCAACCAAACAGCACTGATAAAAATGGTTGATGGGGTTAGGGGCATTCAGAACAATACCATTGCTGGAAAACTCTGTAAAATAAACAACTTCTTCAAAATGGTATGCAATCTCCTCTAGAACTTAAGCATAGAATTTGCATTTGAACTAAAACTTCTGCTAATTACATACCTAAGTCAAATGAGAGCAAGAGTCAATGCGGGAAGTTCCAAATAAATATTAAATAGTATTATTTGTAATAAAAATATAGAATTCAAGTTTCTATCAACTGATAAAGGACTGTAAATATTACTATACTACAATGGACCTTAAAAAGTGAAAGAAGCCAGCCGCAATATGCCTTACATTATATAAAATCCCTTGGGTAGGCAAATCTAAAAAGAAAGTATAACATTGATTTCCAAGTGACAAGAGTATTCTAGTAGTTGGAGAGTGACAAAATCAAGTGTCCAGGGATCTATTTAGAGGATTCTGGGGTTGCAAACACCAGCTGCTCTGTGAAGTCATATCAATAATTTGGGCTGCATAAATAAGATGCTCATTTGCTTTAATGCCAACTCACAGTTTTAGTCAAACTTGACTCACAGAAACATAGAAGAGCTCGACTTAAGGTCTTGGTGGTCTGGAATTGCCTTGTATGATGAGATTTAAGTTCTCTTATAAACAGCAGCAATGGGAAAGGTTTAAAAAAATCAGTAAAGAATACAGCAATTCCAGAGTACTGCAAACATTTAAATGGACTGCACATGAGTAGGCATGTTTTTTCCAGAGAAGAACTAATAGAATTAAGGTATACTACAAAGGAATTTGGTAGATTATCTTAGAAAATAGGGTTGGCAAGTGCAGAAATATCCATTTGCCCACAGGAGAGGCTGCAGTCTTCTATTTCTTTAGTTCAGAAGGCTGAATGTCTTCAGTAGTCCTATACTGATAATGAAGGTCTGGAGAATTCACAAAGAGCTGCTGGTCTTCAGTCTATAGTAAGAGGCCAGAAAGGTGAGCTGTGATGTCAGAGAAGAATGGCAGCAGTGTCATCAGCAAGTAGATGCACTCACCAGCGAGGCATGAAGAAAGGCAGGCAAAAGCAATAACTCTTCCTTCAGTTCTTCTTGTATCTGGACCATCACAAGCTGTTGTCCCCTCTAGAGAACAGCCACTCCACTAAATGAAGACTTCCAGGAAATACTCTTAAACAGCTGTCCAACGTGTGTCTCTTATTTAATAGCATTGTAATGGTTGATGTCTTGGCTTCATTTCTATAAATAAAAAATAGGGAATGTTCTTTTTTCCTTTCTGTTGCTATGATAAAACATGCTGCTGAGCAAACATAGTATGTGGGAACTTTCTACTTTCTTTTCTCTTGCCATGACAAATACCATGACCCAAAGAAACTTTGAGATTTAGTGGATGTATTTCATTTTCTAAGTCACCGTCCATTTTTTAGGGAAGCTGGGAAAGAAAATCGAAGGTGGGAACTCAAAAAACTGGGCAGGACCTAAGGAAGAATGCTCCCCTATGCTCATATGTAGCAAGCTTTCTTATAGCTCATAACCATGTGCCCAAGAAACAATGCTGTAAAAAGTGGACTGGTCATTTCTACATCAATTAAAAATCACATTGTGCTTCACAGCCATGACTACAATTCAGTCATATCCAGGCAATCCTTCAGTTCAGTCTCCCTTCTCAGGTGAGTTTCACAGCTAGAGCCAAGTGAGATGGGAGAAATAATTCATTTTAGTCTACCGTTCCAGAAGGGATACAGTCTACACTGGCAAGGAAGGCATGATGTGAAGAAGATGAAGCTACACTGTCCTATTCTATCAGTTATCTGAAAGCTTTGAGAAATCAGAATGTGGGCTAGGAACTCTCAAACCTGAATTTCAGAGATATACTTCCTTTAGGAGTCATCAGCTCCTACAGAGTCTATACCAGTGGTTCTCAACCTTCCTAATGCTGCAACCCTTTCATACAGTTAGTTTGTCATGTATGTCACACAACCATAAAATTATTTTTGTTGCTACTTCATAACTGTAATTTTGCTCATCTTATGAATTGTCAGATAAATTCAGTGTTTTCAGATGGTCTTAGGTGACCCTTGTGAAAGAATAGTTTGACTGCCAAGTGAGTCATAATTCACAGGTTGGAAATCACTATTCCAAACCATACAAAATAGGAACACCTTCTAGAGTGTAAGTGTTCAAAGACATGGGCCTATAGCAGACCATCACACTCAAACTAAAACAGTTGAGTACTCCATTCAAGTATTCACAACGGAGTATGAACCTACTAGCCTATTACAATTTACAAGTAAGCGCTTGGATATCTTGTTTTCTTCCTTTTTTATTAGTAATTTTATTTTTATTATTTCTAGTATTTTCTTTTTCTCATTTTTATTGAAAACAGATTTTTTTTTTATCATACAATATATCCTTATTACAGTTTCCCCTCCCTCTAATTCTGTCAAATCCACTCCAGGGCTCCATCCAGACCCACCTCCCTTTATATCTCCCATGAAAAAAGAAGAGGCTTATAGGAGATAACAAAAAAACCACAGCACACTATTATATACTAATATAAAAACCATCTTTTCTCACCTTATTTTTTTCTTATCAATATGTTTGTGGGACTAAAATACAATAAAAATTAGAATAGCTTTTATTGATTAATTTGATGGTACGAAGACACATTATTTAGTCTGACTTGGAAACATCCATACCTTTTGGATGGATAAGAGATGTGATCTAAGCCAGGCAGTGGTGGCACAGGCCTTTATTACCAGCACCTGGGAGGCAGAGGTAGGTGGATTTCTGAGTTCGATGCCAGCCTGGTTTACAGAGTGAGTTCCAGGACAGCCAGAACTACACAGAGAAACCCTGTCTCAAAAAACCAAAGAGAGAGAGAGAGGGGAGGGGGTGATCTATAAAGCTTTCCTCCATTATATTTTAGAAGTTTTAAAAACATTTTTTCCACTATTATAACTGTATAATTTTCCCTTCCTTCTTATAAACATTATAAGCCCTACTTCGTTCTCTTTCAAATTCAGGACTTCTCTTTTCAGTAATTGTTTCTTTATACATACATACATCATACATACATACATACATACATATATACATACATATACATATATATATTATATGTATATGTATGTATATATGTGATTCATTGTGAACTTTACATCATGCACCCCAATCTCACTCATCTTCCTGTCACTCCATATCTACTTTGTGCTTGTGCAAACTCTTCTTGCAAAAGAAAATGAAAATAAATATACACTAATTAATAAATTAAATTAAAACAAAAGAACCTCACATGGAAGATACACAGTATATCATTTTGTCCAAACAGCTTTACTTGCAAATGTTCATTGCAATGAGTCACACTGGTCTGATTTAAGGCCTCTGGCTCCTGCTACACCATCAATACTGGATCTCCACCAGGACTCCTCTGAGGTATCCTGTTGTTGCCCTGTGTCCTGGAGATCTTGCAGGTTTGGTTCAGCAGGACCAGCCCTTTATGCACTCCAGAAGACCATAGATGGGGTAGATGTTGGGGTGAGCCAACTCAAAGCCATGATCTGGACATGGGTGGTAACTGAATTAGTTTGCCTGCCAGCCCCCTTGTCTTCACCACTTAAATATATTAACTCTGTATAATATTACTTGTATGTATGTCTTTAGGCAGAGATATATAAAACCTGTTTCTATAGTGACTTTTTCAGCCACATTTTCTGAACATTTTGTGTCTGTTGAAGCTGGTAAATTCTGTACTTAGTAATTATGTCTAAGTACCTGGGAAGACAGAGAATGGAAGCACCTGAGCTCAATTAGACCATAATGTAACTTGTTTTTGGTTGATAGCACATTTGACCATACAAATTATTGTTCTGAGACTTTCACGCACTTCAGTGTTTGTATTAAATTGGATTTGTTATTTCATAACTTCTAGAAAGAAGGCTCACTATCTTTGGTTTGTCCAGCCATAGAACGTTATTGTCCATTCTAGAAACATTTCTTAAATCTCCCCATTAACTCAATAGAAAACATCAACAAAGATTATTTTATTTTAGGGCAACATAAATATCTTAACTCTAAATCATTTTCTTACTATTTATAGTAATCCTGAAATAGTATCTCAGATTTATGTCCATTCCAAGTCAAGACTCAGCTTACATCAAAATCAAGTTATCTGTAAGATCTGGCCTTCTGAATGCCTATTTTCGATATTGGCAAGCCCTGTTGAATTTGTATTAACTTATGTAGGAAACAATTTAAGCTCTGTCTGATTGATATGTGTTGTGCTGGAGATACCTGAATATGTTTATAGAGATATAGTCAGGTACAACATGCAAGCGATGACAAGTCCTTGGTATGCCTTTATTTTGATGACATCAATAGTTTCAAAAAATCAATCACTTTTATAATTGTCAACTTGTGCCATATTTTAATGGACTGTGTTATCAAAGGCCATGTTCTCCTATTGCTTTCTTTGACTTCAGTAACCAGAGTTGCTTTGTCTGTGGACTTAGTTCCTACTTCACCATCTTCGGTCTTCTTAGCTTTCATTAAGTGAATTGGGTTGCTAACTTTTGCAGAGAAGTCATCACCTGCATGCCCATCTATAGCAGTATGCAGTCTCCTAAGTGCAGATGAGGCAAAGAAACTTTAGGACGGTTATAGAGCAGCAAGGCTGTATCAAACATGATGCTAAAAGCAAGACTGTAATGCACATTTTTAGTCTCTTACAATGTTGAATTATTGAGTGAGTATATGAGTAAATGAGTGCCCATCTTAATGGATGTCAATGTTTATCGTGTACCCATCCTTCAGTCAGTATTCTCTGATAGACCACATTCTTCAGTCATTTGTACTTCAGGGTGTTATTGCTGATTCATTTCTACATTAGAAAAATTTCTCTAAAGGAACCAGAATGTCAAAAATGCTCATATTATAAAGATCTTAGAAGCAGCAACAGAAGAGTTAAATTTTATGAGCTAAGCTAATGGATTGTGCTATGTCTCTGAGGGGATGAGCCTTATGGTGGTTTCTAATGATTTATTCCAAATATTAAGGTCCAGTTACATAACGTTCTTGACATTTGCAATGGATGTACTGGCTTCATTCCTGTGTATAATTAATTTTGTTCTCAGATCTCAGGGTCTCCTGTGTTCTGGAGTAAGAATAGCATGCTTGTACTTGTTTCCTAATGCCAGGACCTCCATCTGGGTTATACACATTTAAGCAAGCAGTTTCTGTATTCACTGATCATCTCTGCATATGTATGTCTTATAGGGACTATGTTTGTATCAGGAAGCATCTGGTCATGCACACTATAATAGCATAGCTGAATTTTGAAAGAAGTTCTCAATTTATTTTCCAGATTCCTTCCATCATACATAATGTCTTCCTAAATACCGAAAGGCTTATGGGCACTTTGCTTTCCTTTTTTCTTCATGACTTCTAATTTACTTTACTCATGTTTGGAATAAATTTAAAAATATTCCTTTGTTTTTAATCACCCAGGAGAGCAACACCCATGTTCGCCCTCCTTTCACTCCCTACAGGTTCCCCTACCTCCTCTATCCCCTAGATACACTCAGCCTCTGTTTCCCTTCAGAAAAGGACAGGTCTCAAGAACAACCAAACACTACAAAGGGAGAACCAACAGGGAGGCTGGACAAGGCAAATGAATAAGAGTCAGAGTTCCAAGACCATGGGAAAGAGTCAGATACAACTTTTTTTTAAGGGGTGGGGATAGGGTTTCTCTGTGTATCCTTGCTGTTCTTGAATGTATGTTGCGGACTAGACTGGTGTTCTACTCAGAGATCCACCTGCCTCTGTCTCCTGAGTGCTGAGATTAAAGACGTGTACCACCACTGCCCAGCCAGAGACAAGCTTTAATATTCAATTTTTGTCACAACTTTAGCTGATTCGATTCATGTACATTTTTAAAAATTTTTTTATTAGATATTTTCTTTATTTACATGTAAATTTCTCATTTCCCAGTTTCCCCTCCAAAAAACAAACAAATGAACATAAGCAACAAGAACAAACCCCTGTTGCCTCCCCCTTCCCCATGCCTGCCACCCCACCATCTCCCACTTATTGGCCCTGGCATTCCCCTACACTGGGGCACAAAAGCTTCACAAGGCCGAGGTCCATTCCTCCTATTGATGATCAAATTTGCAATCCTCTACTATACACATGCTGCCAAGACAATCAGTCCCACCATGTATAGCCCTTGGTTGGTAGTTGGGTCCCTGGGAGCTCTCAGAGTACTAGTTAGTTCATATTATTGTTCGTCCTAAGGGGCTGCAAACCCTTCAGCTCCATAAATCCTTTCTCTAACTCCTTCATTGGGGACCATGTACTCAGTTCAATGAATGGTTGTGAGCCTCTATATTTGTATTAGTCAGGTATTGTCAGAGTCTCTCAGGAGATAGCTATATTTAGGCTGGCTTGTCCTTCCTTCAGTCTCTGCTCCTAAGTTAATCTCTACAATTCCTTCTGTGGGTATTTGGTTCCCCCTTTTAAGAAGGAATGAAATGTCCACCTTTTGGTCTTCCTTCTTAAGTTTCTTGTGGTTTGTGGGTCATTCTTCCTGTATTCCAAACTTCTGGGCTAATAACCACTTATCAGAGAATGCATACCATGTGTGATCTTTTGTGATTGGGTTACCTCACTCAGGATGATACTCTCCAGATCCATCCATTTCCCTAAGAATTTCATAAATTCATTGTTTTTAATAGCTGAGTAATACTCCATTGTGTAGATGTACCACAGTTTCTGTATCCATTCCTCTGTTGAGGGACATCTGAGTTGTTTCCAGTTTCTGGCTATTATAAATAAGGCTGCTATGAACATGGTGGAGCATGTGTCCTTATTACATGTTGAAGCATCTTCTGGGTATATGCCCAGGAGTGGTATAGCTGGGTCCTCTGGTAGAACTATGTCCAATTTCCAGAGGAACCGCCACACTGATTTCCAAAGTCTTTGTACCAGTTTGCAATCCCACCAGCAGTGAAGTAGTGTTCCTCTTTCTCCACAACCTCTCCAGCATCTACGGTCACCTGAGTCTTTTATCCTAGCCAGTCTGACTGGTGTGAGGTGGAATCTCAGAGTTGTTTTGATTTGCATTTCCCTGATGACTAAGGATGTTGAACATTTCTTTAGGTGCTTCTCAGCCATTCGGTGTTCATCAGTTGAGAATTCTTTGTTTA
>JADRCD010210441.1:0-20762 GCA_019843815.1 Montemys delectorum
GGGATATGTTCCCCAAGTCTACTCATTGTCCTGCTCCCATGCACACACTGATAGCACTAAGTGGACTCTGGCTCTGAAAACAAAGGGCATGAAGTTGAGGGGAAAATGGTGGAGGGATAGGGGAGGAACTGAAGGGAAAGGGTTGGGATAAAGTTGGTCAAAATGCATATGTATGTATAAAATTCTCAAACACTAACAGAAAAATAGAAGAAAAATATAAAGTATGATAAAGAGGCAGCTGAAGAATAGAGCTTTTCAGGTGCTT
The DNA here is from genome assembly GCA_019843815.1 of Montemys delectorum. NCBI lineage: Eukaryota > Metazoa > Chordata > Mammalia > Rodentia > Muridae > Montemys > Montemys delectorum. The sequence continues at coordinate 266 of JADRCD010210441.1, forward strand.
TGCCTAGGGTTGACAGCTCTGAGATTGTGTGTGAGGAGAGGTCTGATGGAAGTGAGCATGTAGATGTCTGAGCCTACAGTTTCGTAGGACAAGTGGGTGAGAAGTGAAGGGGCCTGAGCCTGCCGAATGTCAGAAGGCCCTTCCAGGCCTCCTTCAAGCCTGTATGTCAGTACTCCTGGCAGACCAGTTCTCCCCAGGAGGAATTTTGGTATGGAGAGCTGTGATCCAGGGTCAGCTCTGGGGTGCAGACAGAAACTGTGACTGTGGCTTCATAGAATCAACTGGGTAGTGTTTCTTCTGTTTCTATTTTGTGAAATAGTTTGAAAAGTATTGGTACTAGGTCTTCTTTGATGGTCTGATAAAAATCTGCACTGAACCCATCAGGTCCTGAGCTTTTTTTGGTCGGGAGACTTTTAGTGACTGCTTCTATTTCTTTAAGGATTATGGGACTCTTCAGATGGTTTATGTGATCCTGTCCCTGGCTGTTCCTTGGTTCCTGTGTCCTGATGGCACTGGGCAGGTCCCTCTTTGGCTAGGAATTTGAGCAGAAGTAGTGGTCTTTCCTGTGCTCACAGGTGTGTCTGTACTCCTGGGAGACCAGCTCTCTCCTGGCATAATTTGGTATGGAGCATTGTGGCACAAGATCAGCTCCAGGCACAGATGGAAACCTGGACTTTAGTTTCTAAAACAAACAATAAACAAACAAAGAAACAAGCCAAGAAAGAAAGAAAGAAAGAAAGAAAGAAAGAAAGAAAGAAAGGAAGAAAGAAAGACAGATAGACACAGAGAAAGAAAGAAAGAAAGAGAGAGAGAGAGAGAGAGAGAGAGAGAGAGAGAGAGAGAGAGAGAGAAAGAAAGAAGAAAGAAAGAAAGAAAGAAAGAAAGAAAGAAAGAAAGAAGAAAGAGGGACTTGAAGTTGGGAGAGTGTGGTGGGTTGGGTATGAACCTTGGAGAAACTAGGGGGAGGAGTTGGAGGTGAATGTGGCCAAAATGCACTGTATGCATATATGAAATTCTCAAAAGTGAATGAAAACATTGTATTTTTGTTCTTTAAGAATTTCATACAGCATATAGTTATCATATTCTTTCTCTCTCTTTTTTATCACATTCTTTTTCATCTCTCAACATTTTCCTATCCATTGGACTTTATGTTCTTCATATGCACAGCTGCCCTCTGTGTCTGGGAAAAGGTGGCGCCTTAAAATAGTCTGCCACCTCTGGGCCTGCCTTAGTGTTCTATTGTTGTGAAGAGACACCATGACCAAGGCAGCTCTTATAAAACAACACATTTAATTCAGGGCTTGCTTACAGTTTCAGAGACCTAGTCCATTATAATCATGGCGGGGTGCATGGCAGCATGCAGGCAGGCATGGTGCTGGAAAAGTAGCTGAGAGCTTTATATCCCATACCGTAACAAGACCACACCTCCTAATCCTTCCAAGCAGTTTGTACCGGCTAGTTTTATGTCAAATTGGCACAAGCTAGGGTCATCAGAGAGGAGGGACCCTCAAGTGAGAAAATGCTATCTATAAGGTTGGGTTGTAGGCAAGCTTGTAGGGCATTTTCTTAATTAGTGATTGATAGGGGAAGGCCCCAGCCTATTGTGGGTTGTGCTATCCTTGGGAAGTTGGTTATGACTTCTACAAGAAAGCACACTGAGGAAGCCATGGGCAGCAAGCCAGTAAATAGTACCCCTTCCTGACCTCTGTATCAGCTCCTGCCTCCAGGTTCCTGCCCTCACTGCTTTTGATGATGAAATAAATCCTTTCTTCTTTAAGTTGGCTTTGATTGTTTTATCATAGCAATGGTAACTCTGCCTGAGAACTATGCAAATATGTGTACCTATGGGAGTCCATCTCATTCAAATCACCACGGACTCTTATCCTCTTTCTGACTCTTCAGTATAGACACCAGAGCCTTGAGAGGAGGGTTATGATGAAGATATCTTACTCTCTGTACCTTGTCCAGTTAGTTGTGTTAATTACCACTTGCAAGAGGAAGTTTCTCCGCTGAGGTTTGAGTCATGCACTGATCTGTGCAGATAGCAATATGGCATTAGGAGCTACTTTATTACTATGTTCATTTAGCAGAAGAATAGCACTGGATTGCCTCCCCCCCCCCCATCCTCCAGACCCATCTTTCTGGGTCATTAACCAAAGGGTATCAGACACCCCTCAAGCACAATAGGCTGTTTTCAGTACTATTAGTTATCTCTCACAATCTGACAGTAAGACCCTATTGCTGAAGACTGTATGTAGGCTTAGATTTTTCAAAACCTACTTTTAATTAGGGTTCTTAAATGTTTTAACTTTCCTTCTAGTTCACCACCCACCAGATGTAGTGGAAAGGAAAAAGTTAATAGAGCAAAAGAGCATCTGGACCTATTTAGAAATAGTTCTTTGGAGTAAACCCAATCTGTGTTGTCAGGATATCAGCTGTTCGGTTCATAGGAATCTGCAGCAGCCGCAGCTTGATCCACCCGCAAACACCATTCACATATCAGCAACTGGAGGTCGGTCAAACCAGAAGAAAACTTGAGCCTCTGCCAATCAGCCTGAATCCGAGAAAGTGGCAAGAAGCCACAGGTACACCACCAGAAGTTCTTTGTTGGTGTTTGTCTCTATGAAGTTATGACAAACTGTGGCCAGCAAAGAATGGCAGAGTGAACCAATACCATACAGTATCATTCGTGAAGACCAGCATCAGCAAAGCCCAACAATGCCCAGCAAAGAATGGTAAGGTGTATCCATACCACAGAGCACTGTCCACTCTTTGTTGGATTATACGTAGATCCTTTCCAAACATCGTGTGTTCTCTCAAGCATCTGCTCTAGCGGTCTATCACATACCCCTTTCCCAAGCTGCTTCCAGAAAGACACTAACCACGTATCTGCTCTCAGCAAAACATCCTCCCACAGGTCTGCTTCTGCAAAAACATCCTCTCCTAAGACAGTTTCCGGAAAAAAAAATCACATGACACAACCGAGTCTCCAAAGAAATCAGAATTTTCTACTTCAGGAGTTACCACATACTTATGGCATAGACCGTGGGGGAAATCTAACTGGTACTCGACTGAAAGCTCCACCCCACTGGCTAGCCTTCACAGTGATGGAAGGTGCTATACATACTATAGAAGGAGAGAAGTAGTTATCAGTTTCACCGAGGTACAAATACTGACGTGGGGACATAAAACCACACCACCAGGAAGTTTGGTAAGGTGGGGCAGGCTGAGGCCCAGAGACTTGGTGGGCACACACACCTGAGGCTTAGGTGACTCTCTGCTCCCTGCCAGACTCCTGACCTGGAACACATGCCACGCTTCTCACATAAAGAAACATGTCCTATAGTCATGTAGGCCCAAACAGAGTTTTCCCGTGCTAATGAGGCCCGGAGGGCTCAGTCAATAAGATTCCCTTCCCAGACATTCCTCTCTGCAAAAGGTACTTAATCTCAGGTCCACCTGAATTGGTGGATATGATACAGTATGCATCCATTTTCCACCACGAACAGCCAATAAACAGTTTAGAATCATGGACTGTCTCTTTTATCAAGATCCTTCGTGGGGAGCCATGGAGAAGGCATTTGACTACAGAGCTGCAACTTAATTCTCCCAGCGAAGGCCTCTTTGTGTTCCCAGACTGTTGCCAAGCTAAGGACAACCACCGCTGGGACAAGCTGGAGCTCCTCTTTCCCCCGGCCCCAGTCTAGATGCTGTCCCCAGCTCGTGGCCTCCCCACTCCCCAACTCTGTGCTTGGCTCTCCCACAACTCCCAGCAGCACCTGGATGTCCAAGAGTCTGAAAACCCCACAGCCTGACCTCCCTCGTCACATGCCTGGGGGACCCCCCGAACCAGCTCCAGCTTCCCACATCTCAGACCGTGCTTTCCCACCCCCAGAGCGGTGTCTTGGTGCTTCTCTACAGCCTGGCCTCAGACCAGGTGGAGGCGTGGAATAAATACAGTCACACTCCTTGAATTTGGCCTCCCCAAGAGACAGTGCCCAGCAGACGTGGACCCACAACCTGAGAGTTCTAATACAATATGCCCACGGATGCAATAGTAGCACAGATGTTATGGCAGTAACTGTTCTAAGCAAGGGCTTCTATTGCTGTGATAAAACACCATGATCAAAAGAACCTGGAGAGGAAAGGATTTATTTCAGCTTACAACTATCAGGTCATAGTTAGTCACTGAGAGGAGTCATGGCAGAAACTCAAGGCAGGCACCTGGAGACAAGAACGGAAGGAGAGGCCATAGAGGAGTGTGGCTGGTTTGATTGCTTCTTAAGGCTTGTTCAGCCTCTTTTCTTATACTACCCAGGATCACCTGCCCACCACGGTGTCAGCCTCCACCGTCTGACCCTCAACTTCATCCACCATTAATCAAGAAAATACCCTATAGGGGCCGGAGCGAGCGGGGCCATCCTGAGTTCAATTTCTAGCAGCCACATGATATGCATAAAATAAATAAATAAATCTTAAAAAAAAAAGAAAGAAAATGCCCTATAGACTTGCCTACAGGTAAATGTTATAAAGGCATTTTCTCAGTTGAGAGTCCCTCTTCCCAAATAACTGTAGTTCCTGTCAAGTTGACATAAAACTAATCAACACAGTAACAAACCTTTTTTATATTGAATTAAGGGCTTGCTTCATGAGACTGAACCCATACCGGATACTATTATGAGGCTGAGAAACTGAAAATATTGTATTTCAGTAATAATAATAAAAAGAATGTGGAGGCAGCTCTAAGCCTAGCATCCAGGGCTCCCACTTCCCATCCACAACTTCTCTCAAACTGTTCTACAAGTCAGGAGCCTGTCTATCAGCTATCCTGGAGAAGGGCTGTTTGCTGTGTACCCGGACTTCCTCTCTGTCAGTTCAGCTTCATCTCTGCCTTGCCTCACCTCACACTCACGGGAGAAGTCACCCCGGCAGAAGGATCATCTTGTGAAATCTCTGTCCAGTTCTCATTCATTGGGCTTTCAACTGCTAGCTACCAGCTTTGGTACTAAACCCAGTTTATTTAGGGGTTCACAAAAACGAGGCTTTTTTCCTTTTATTTCTTTCAGCAGATAGGATTGATCATGGAGTAACACATAGGGACCTTCTGAGGCAAGTTCTAGTGACATTCCTGCATAGCTTGTGTAGCAGTTACAGGCGTCTCTCTGTGTTATAGACTGAAGGTCTAGGCCCATCCTTTCCCATTCACATGTTGAAATCCAGCCCTGAGTATGTTATTAGGATGTGCGGCCTTTGGAAGTTGATTAAATTAATGAAGGTGGAGCCCTCGTGATGAGGTTTGTGTCTTTATGAGGAAGAGGCACCTACATCTGCTGCTTTGTCAGTTAAAAATGGGAAGCTATCAAACTACAAAGGGGAAACCACCCTCACCAGAACCAACCAGTGCTGGCACACCAGTCCCGGGCTTGTAGCCTCCAGAACTGTGAGAAAATGAAGTTCATCTTGGAAGCAGTGAAGCTGATAATCTGTCATGGCAACTTGAATTGTGAGTTGAAGACAGCGTGAATGCTAAATCTCATACGTGAATTTTAACATTATAATGACATCTGCTTCCCAAGTTGTGAAATACAAGCCATAGATTTAGTTTGTTCTGGTCCAGTGTACACTATGGCATCAAGTATCCATCAGGCTATGGGAGTGGGGCACATACACATCCCTTGGAGAAGTTCACCAGGTACTTGTGTTTCATCCAACCCTATTGGTTCTATTGTACCCTTATCCGTTGCCTTCCGGGGACACAAACAAATAAGAGCAGTTGCCAGTAGGTTACTAGAGTGCTTCTGAGTGGGTCTCTGGATAGAAAGGGTTTAATTATTGTAGCTCCCTTATGAAAAGGGCTTTTAATGAAAATGTAGCCATTTGCTTCTACAGTGCCATCGGGACTTGCTGGATCATGGAATCTCAGAGTCTCTTGAACTTGCCTCAGATTTTTCCTGGGGATTTGAGGGAGTGCTGTTCAGGGGGCTGGTGGGCAATTAGAAAACCAATAACAACAAGGTTTTTATGGCCTCAAGAAAAGGCTTCTAAATATAGCTGTAGGTTTTTAGGCCTCTACTATTAGATGCTATCCACTGTGAAAAAGGGTCATTTTCCACCATGGGCCTTAAAAACATCCTGGGTTTCAGTGCTAGGTTATAAATATAGTTGCAAATACTGCTCATTTCCACAAGAGACCACTATTGCTTTGCTTTTTCTAGTGGTGCCTGCAGAAAATAGAGTTAGAACAGCCCAGGAAGCAGAAAAAAAAAAAAAAAAAAAAAAAAATGCCCAAAAAAAAAAAAAAAAAAAAAAAAAAAAAAACTGTTCCCAAACCCCAAATAAACAAAAACCAAAACCAATCTAGTATTTTTCAATATAGCGTAGACTGTGTCTCAGGAAAACCAAGAAAGTAAAAATAAGCACAGTACAAGACATACTCTCATGGTCCTTTGGAAGCTTGTGGGAGAGTCATGGTGTATGTTGCTGACTGAGATGAAGGACAGTGGCCGTAATGAGACTATCACCTCTGTGTGGGGGTCTTAGGTGCCAAGTCACAGGTCTTAAACGTGCGTGATCTGGCTAATACAGTATCCTGTGCTCTGCGTTTGCATTTTCCAGAGAGCAATCCTGAGTTGTAGGGAAGGGCTGCGTGCTGGTTAGGTGGCAATACTTCAGCCCCAGCATTAAGAATGAGAAAGCGCACCAGGATTTTCTCCATGATTAGGTGGTGGTGGTGGTGGGGTTGTTTTCAGCTGGATGAGGATGTGAGGTAAAGCTAGGAAGGCAGCCACTGTCTCTGCACTCAAGAATAAGGTGGGATTGGGGGTTCCCTTCTGAGCACAGCTTTCTGAGCCCCTCTTTCTTACCTATCATCACCAGTGGCTTCTCTACCTCCTACAGTCTCTTACTGCTTCCTGTCTGTTTTCAGTTTCCATGAACTATGTTAGCAGAAGACAGGAGCTGGCATCAACAATTGTGGGACTGAAACCAGACTCCTTCCCAAATTAGTATTCTTCCCATATGTCCTTTCCTTGCCTGAAAACGGGCTGATTTTCAGCCTGTCCCATAGGTTTTGGGAGGTGGTTCAGTCAGTGATGTTCAGAGGCCTGGACAACAATAGATGGATATGCTTAGCAAATCCACCTCCTCCTCATCTTCTCATCTACTCTCCTTACAGCTCCTGGTTCTGAGACTACCTCAGAGTTCTCCTTTGTGTTCTCCTTGTGGCTCTGCTATTGGGCAGTGGTCCTCGGACTTTAATAGGAATCCCTGAGTGTGGCCACTAAAACATTTCTGAGGGCAGGAAATCAGACCCCACCTTTCAGAGAACTGGAGTAGGTGGTCAGAGCTCCTTTGGTGGATCCCAGCTGGGAGACTGTTGCCTTGTCCTGACCCTCAAATTCTTCCAGGGCTGATTCAACAAGGTTTGCTAAAGTGACAACCTTCTTTATGTTCCTATGGGCTCTGCTGTTCAGTAGCTGTTGTATTAGCATGGGAAAAACTGTAGAAAAGGCAGTCTCCCCAGGAATTTTTTTTTTTTTTAAAACAAATGTGGCTTCTGAAATAGAAGCCAGACCATTTGGAAACGGGTCAGCCATGCACACTTAAGAGGCGCCCTCAAGACGTAATACATGTGAAAATCTGGAGATCAGATCTGCCCCCTGTGCAATGAGGAGCTGGTCAGGTGAGTCCCAATAAAGATGCAGCTTTCCCAATGTGAGGGTCGGGTTCCCTTCGTCTGCACCAGGTGTGACATACCTTAGGATCTATTTGCTGTGTCCCTGTTGTCTGCAGTTTCCATGTCCCTGTTTTCAGTTATCTAGGGTCAATTGAAGACCAAAAATATTAAATGGGAAATTCTGGAAATAAACAGTAAGTTTTATGTTACAGAGTATTGTTGTGATTGTCATGTTTTACTATCATTGTTAATTTCTTCTTCTTCTTTTTTAAAGATTTACTTATTTATTTATTTAATGTATGTGAGTACACTGTTGCTGTCTTCAGACACACCAGAAGAGTGCATCAGATCCCATTACAGATGATTGTGAGCCACTATGTGGTTACTGGGAATTAAACTCAGGACCTCTGGAGGAACAGCCAGTACTCTTAACTGCTGAGCCATCTCTCCAGCCCCTGCTAATTTCTTCTTACGTTTCCTAATTTAGAAGATAAACTCTCATAGGTATCAATAGGAAGAAAAGAGTATACATGGGGATCAGTAGTTCTGTCTACAGTTTAAGGCGTTTCCTGGGAGTTTGGATCCCATCCTTTGTGATAAAGGGGAATTTCCAGGCTTAAGCTTACAGGAGTGAGGATGGGAGCTGTTCCCCACTCTCCTATGTGTGTGGATGGTGAGCATCTATTAAGCATCTATTAGGTGTACTGATAAATAGTCATTTATTTATTTTCCTCTCTAATGTTATCTTGTTGCCTAGCCTATGTGTTATTAATAGGTGAAAGGTAGGTTGCTACTTCTGACTCAGTTATTCAACAAATACTAAGTACTATTATGTTCCAGGTACTCCTAACACTAGTGGGAACATGGTGATGTAATTATGCCTTTGAATAAACAAACACAAACAAACATACACTACATCTTACTTTTTAAAAACTTTTATTGCATTATGATGAGAAAAGTTACATGATTTCAATTTATCTGAATTTGTTAACATTTAAAAACATATTTTAAGTAAATAGAATTAAATCACATTCTTGTTTCCCTTTTGTACCCCAACTCCTCCCAGAGACTCCCCTTCAATACCTACAATATCTTTTTTGTCATATTCCTTAAAATTTATAAAATATTATAACAATACAAATAAGTATTATAAAAGTTGTTTGATATAAAACAACAATCAATTTAACAGTCTTATGTAGATGCTCGTTTACAGCAATAGTGAAAATACATTTTTCTCAATATAAATTTTAAATAACTCCAAAAATATTAATTGAATACTTCAAAATAATACATCACTACTGGTATTTTCCTAAATGAACATAAATATATAAAGTCTTTTTGTTTGTTTTGTATTTAGTAGAGTTTAAAATCTTGGCTCTTACTGTGGTACAAGCCCAAAATAAGAACAATTTTTAGACATTGGATTTCATTGTAATAAGGTTATACTTCAATGACCCTCACATCACCAAAGATTTTACCTCCATCGTAGCTAAACTGAGAGTTGACAGTTCTGCTGCACCAAGAAATGAATTGTAGGCTTGATTTTTGGATACAGACTTCCGGCTATGGTCAAAGCTATTTGACTTGAGTGAGTGACTTTATTCTCAGCCCACTGAGAACAGGTTACATTCATTTAAGAAATGGTGTAGGTATTAAGATGGTCTATCCATAAAGTCATTCACCAACTGTTTCAGTGAACAATGGTTCTGCTTGGAGGGTGGCACGGACATTGGGTGAGGGTAAGAATTTGGTTCATTAGCTGTGATAATTTGGAAAAGCATTCATTTTAAAGAAAGAGTAACTTATAAAGTCCTCTTCTTCAAACTTGATACAAAAGTTACAAATGTCAGGCAAAGCATTCAGTCTCACTCTTTGTTGTTCTCTTACAAGCAACCTCCCTAGTTAATGATCTATGTTTCTTTTGGGTATATAACTACTTTTGAAATATATAAACTGTTCTGAAAACCATAGTATAGTGTAAAGACATGAAATAAACAATACTACTAATAGAGAGGCTGAGATAGGAGAAGCAAGATTTCAAGACCCTTATGTTGTACACAGCAAGACACTATCACAAACAAGCTGAAAGTGTATATAGATTGTACAATGTTGGGCTTATTTTCCCAATTACCAAATTAGAGAGACCATTGGATGACAATCAACAAATTTCTAATTCCTCATATTATTGGATTTCAATTGATTAGGATATGTTGGTAATATTAATTTTCATATTAATATATTAAGAAAAAGTAATTGTCACTTCCTGTTGTTTTTATTGTAAGAGGTGGAATTAGGTATGTGTGGATTTGTTCAAAGATTACTTTCTTGCTTTTTCTGGGGTGTAGTTTTGCTCCTTATGTTGATGTTTTCCATCTATTATCCTTTGTAGGGCTGGATTTGTGGAAAGATATTGTGTAAATTTTGTTTTGTCATGGAATATCTTGTTTTCTCCATCTATGGTAATTGAGAGTTTTGCTGGGTATAGTAGTCTTGGCTGGCATTTGTGTTCTTGTAGGGCCTGTAAGACAGCTGCCCAGGATCTTCTAGCTTTCATAGTCTCTGGTGAGAAGTCTGGTGTAATTCTGATAGGCCTGCCTTTATATGTAACTTGACCTTTTTCCCTTACTGCTTTTAAAATTCTTTCTTTGTTTAGTGCATTTGGTGTTTTTATTATTATGTGTCGGGAGGAATTTCTTTTCTGGTCCAATCTATTTGAGGTTCTGTAGGCTTCTTGTATGTTCATGAGCATCTCTTTCTTTAGGTTAGGGAAGTTTTCTTCTATACTTTTGTTGAAGATATTTGCTGGCCCATTACACTGGGAATCTTCACTCTCTTCTATACCTATTATCCTTAGGTTTGGTCTTCTCATTGAGTCTTGGATTTCCTGGATGTTTTGGGTTAGGAGCTTTTTGCTTTTTGCGTTTTCTTTGACTGTTGTGTCAATGTTTTCTATGGTGTCTTCTGCTCCTGAGATACTCTTTTCTATCTCCTGTATTCTGCTGGTGATGTTTGCATGTATGATTCCTGATTTCTTTCCTAGGTTTTGTATGGCCAGGGTTGTCTCTCTTTCTGTTTTCTTTATCGTTTCTATTTCCATTTTTAGATTCTGGATGGTTTTGCTCATTTCCTTCACCTGTTTGATTGTGTCTTCCTGAAGATCTTTAAGGGATTTTTGTGTTTCCTCTTGAAGGGCTTCTAGCTGTTTACCTGTGTTCTCTTGTATTTCTTTGAGGGTGCTATTTATGTCTTTCTTAAAGTCCTGTATCATCACCATGAGAAGTGATTTTATATTTGAATCTTGCTTTTCCGGTGTAATGATGTGTCCAGGACTTGCTATCATGGGAGAATTAGGTTCTGATGATGCCAAGTGACCTTGGTTTGTGTTGTTTATTTTCTTAAGCTTGCCCCCTGCCATCTGGATATCTCTAGTGCTACCTGCGCTTGCTAAATCGGACTGGAGCCTGTCCTTCCTGTGACCCTGGTTGTGTCAGAACTCCTCAGAGTCAAGCTGTGTCTGTGATCCTGTGATTCTGGGATCCTGTGATCCTGGGCTTGTTAGGTCACCTGGGAGTGGAGCTTCCTCTGGGTGTTGTGGGACTGGCTGTGGAGCTGGCGCCCAAGGTCTACTCTGGACACCAGTCCAGACAGACTGGAAGAAACCCGAGTCATTGGGCTGGTCCCAGTTACTCCCAGTGTTGGGACAGATGTTCGTTCCTCCTCACCTCTGATCCTGGGTGTGTCAGAGCACCTGGGAGTGGAGCTTCCTCTGGGTGTTGTGGCTACATCTTACTTTTTTATTGCTATCAAAAACCACCATGACCTAGGCAACTTATAAAAGAAATTGCTTAATTCGGGGGCTCATAGTTCCAGGGGATCAGAGTCCATGACCATTACAGTGGGAAACATGACAGCAGGCATGGTGTTGGAGCAGTAACTTAGAGCTTACCCATTGAGATAACAACCAGAAGGTAGAGATAGTGAGCTAACTGGGAATAGCATGCACTTTTGAAACCTCAAATTTCATCTCTAGTGATATACCATCTTCAACAAGGCCACACCTTTTAATCTTTCCCAAACAGTTCTACTGAGGACCAAATGTTCAAGTATATGAACCTATGGGGGCAATTCTCATTTAAATCACCACACACTATAATAACAAATAGTAGCCAGAGCTTTGAGGTGGAAATAGGGGCTGAGGATAGATATTTGGGTGAAGAGACAATGGGAAGAGGCAACTCTCTGTATTTTCTTGAGTAACATAAAGGCTGCTTCCATATTTGTTTTAATCCTTGCACTGGGAAAACCATGTAAAAGTAGCTTTTATTCTGTTGGAATTGTCATTTCTGAGGCTTACTGCCCCCATCTGCTAATCTAAGCCTAGTCCTGGAAGTTTCTAGCTTCCTCTGTACAATCTTATCTAGGCTTAGAATGTTTTCAGCCTCTAAGACTTGCTGCTGAATAAGCTGACCCTTTCTTGTCCTTTCTGAACTCTGGCTGGCTGGTTCAACTCAGCTGTCCTGGCTCAAACCCCTCTCCAAGCTAACTGATTCAATATGGCTTCTTTTTTGGCCCCTGACTGAATTGCTCTGCTTGGCTTCAAACTGACTCTGACAATCTGTTCTAATCTAGCTTCTTCTCATTCTCTGGCTCATTCTGCCTTCACCCGTGTCTAGCTTGTTCTCTGCAACCCATCTCTCTAAAATTCTCCCAGTAAACTGCCTCCCCTCCTTTATGCACTGCTCTCTTAAGCAGCTTCCCTTTCCTCTCTCTTCTCTCACAAATCAGGCATATCCTGTTCTGTCAAATCTTTCTCTGATTTGTCACTTTGTGTGCCACTCAGTCAGACATTACTTTGAAACATGGGTGCTTCCTCCTACAAACTAGCTTTACCTTAATGTTTGGGATTAACGTGTGTGCTAAGGGTGTGTCTGTATTCCAGACAGAGGGATTAGAGATTAGTGCTAAGGCTCAGCCACACTACTACTATAAACAAGTTTTTCCAGTAAACATAAGCTCGTGGTTCACAGTGAGATCAAATATCCTGCAACAAGAATACCTTGATTTTTCACCCTGTGACTTTCAGTCCCAAAAGTTTCATCTTCATTATCCACTGTTTTGGGAGCAGTCACAGGACCAAGATCTGTCAAATCAAAGCATGTATCACTTAATCTCCAGCAACAAATGCACAAAGGGCACAAGCTATGTAAGGAAAATTCAGCTAGGCACTATTCTTGGATGATATTGGAAAGACAGAAAATAATCCTCTCAGTGCTTGGTGGAGTTATCAGGATATGGGAGTTTCTAGGGACCACTGGGAGGTATCAGATTTCCCAAGTTGCAAAATATACTCAATGTGCAGTGGAGACAAGGAGGGAATCTTGACCCCATCATTTGAACATATAGACCCTGAAGCCAATACTTCCGGACATTTTAGTTTTATCAATCTCTATATTGCATTTATGTTGGTACCAGTTTTTGTCCCTTAGAACATAAGGGCTCATAATCCAGTGAACACACATTTATTACCCATCTCTGCCACTTTTTGGCTGAGCGAATTAGATTCTTTGTGACAAGGGTAGGTTGAGGGGGTTCGTGCAAGAGGAGAAAGTCTGCAAGGCTGGTACCATAGCTCTTGACCTAATGTAAGTGTTCAGGGAGCGGTAAATAGATCCCAGAAAACAATGTAACAGTAGCAACAATGATAATGCAACGTCTCTTTCAGAGTAACCTAATGGCGTTCATGATTTGTGTTTAAGAAATGTGACTTAATTCCCAATGAAGAACAAGAGGCTAGATTGGCTTTTTTTCTTCTTCTTCTTCTTCTATTTTTAGAGTCCGGATGGCACTGGCTAGAGTGGTTGAGGGGAGACATCCCTCAACCCCACCCCCTCCCTCTTTTCAGTGAAACATAATTACACTGAATTCATGGAAGTGATTATATTCATTGTGTCAAATTCCTGTATTTCCTGGCACTGGCTGAAGAGATATATAATAAGATCCTGATAAGGATTCTCTTTCTGACTCAGACTGTAAGCAGATAGATGACACTTTCTTTGGGCAACACTTTCTCTTTTCTCAGAATTATTTTGAGGCTAATTTACATTACACTTAAAAAAATAAAAAAAGAAGAAGAAACCACACATCCATCATTTGGAAAACAGATTTCAACAAGAAAGAAGTAAAATTTGCTCAGCTAAGACACCCACAAGGTTTGGTTTTAATAATACAGGAATGGGGGTGAGGGAGCAAGCCAGTGGGTAAGAGCTTCTAGCTTGAGGAGGTGGGACAGGAAGTGCTCTCTCCAGCCAAGAGCATCTCTACCACATCACTGCAACCCTGACAACTCTGGAGGGGCAAGGATGCAGCGGTGGTCTGAAGGAGTAGCTTTTTATTTTTAAGATTTAGTTTGTGTGTGTGTGTGTGTGTGTGTGTGTGTGTGTGGACCTGCATGTCAGATGCTCTGAAGCTGGAGTTACAGGTGCTGTCTGCTGAGCCTTCTCTCCAGCTGGAGAGGAGCGGTTGCGGTGAGCAACTCTTATTCTAGTTAATCTGCCAAATTATTTCATTGTTTTATGCATATGGGTGTTTTGCCTGCATGAACACTGAAGCACTATGCACATGCAGTACCCACAGAGGCCAGGAGAGGGCACAGATTCCTTGGAATTGGTGGAATTACAGATGGTTTGTGAGCTGTCTGTGAATGCTGGGAATCAAAACTGGGTCCTCTGGAAGAGCAGTCAGTGGCCTAACTGCTGAGCCATCTCACCTGTTCCAGCCACCTTAAATACAAGGTCTCATATATCCCAGGCTAGCTACTGAAATTACTCTGCTGGCAAAGATTACCTTGATTGATCTTTCTCCTTCTACCTCTGGGAGAGTAGGATTATATTCTTCCACATTTCTAGTTTTTGCAGTGTTGGGGATCCTACCCAGGACTTTGTGCATGCTAGACAGGAACTCTACCAATGGAATTACATGTCTAGTCCAGTTATGACTCTACTTAGTGTTCATGTTGGGGGCTGTTTTTCAATCTTTTATTTATTTTTGCCTTTCTTTTAATCTTGCAAGATAGGGGACCACATATATAATCCAGGCTGGCCTAGAACTCATGATCTTTCTTCTAAGTGCTGGGATTACCAAGCACACACCGTTGATTGTAGCACCAGCCTAAAGAACCGTTAAGAAATGCTTTTTTTTTTTTTTTTTAAAGATTTATTTATTTCATTTATATGAGTACACTGTAGCTGTCTTCAGACACACCAGAAGAGGGCATTGGATCGATCCCATTACAGATGGTTGTGAGCCACCAGGTAGTTGCCGGGAATTGAACTCAGGACCTCTGGAAGAGTAGCCAGTGCCCTTAACCGCTGAGCCATCTCTCTAGCTCCAGAAATGCTTTTATGTATGGAGAAACAAAAGACACGCTGTGTCAACAAAATGGAAGCAGAAACTGACTCATGAAAGTTGTCCTCTGTCTCCACACATGTGCAGTGGCACACATATGCTGCACGCCCACGCGCGCGCGCGCGCGCACACACATACACACACACACACACACACACACACACACTGTAACAACAACAATAATAAACATTTCTGACAAGGGCACTTTTTATACTTCCTTCTGATGTTCTGGCCTTTCTCAACTGTAACCAGTCAGATCTTTTGGAACTTGGGACACATCCTGAAGGTGTTTCAACAGGGACTGGCACTTGTGCCTTTTGTCTTGTGTCTTGACTACCTTAGGTCATTTTGCCTAGAAGCAGAACTTGGGGCTTGAGCAGAGATTTGAGCCTTTACAGGTATTTCCCCTCCCTTCTTCCTTTCCTTCTTTCCTCTCTTTTTGAGACAGGATTTCACACTGTAGTTAAGGCTAGTCTCGGCCACACTGTGTAGTCTGCACTGACCTCAAATTTGTGGCAATCTTCTTGTCTTAGTTTCCCAAGCTGGGCTTTGAGGTGTGAGCTTCTGTGCCCAGCAGATGTCATTTCTTGAGAGGAAAAAAAGACCTACACAAGGATTGAAGGAGGGCTAGGGGTGCAGCTCAATATGGAGTGCTTGCTCATCTTTTGGAAGCCGTGGGTTTGATTCCCACACCCCTCCAGTATGGTACAAAAGGGGTATGGTGGTACAGCCCTGTCCACCCAGCCCTTGGAAGTCGATGTCAGGAGGATCAGAAGTTTGGGGACACCCTGGGCTAGAAACCAAACACACCCACACAACCCCCAAACAAAATAAAACAAAACACAAAAACAATAGACAGAATCCCAACTAAAGCAAAAGTGATTGGCAGAATCCAGCCAGCTAAAGGAAGAAGTTGAGCAAGGATGATGACTGAGGTAGTTAGCTTTGTATTAGTGGGCTAGCCTAGTAGCAATGTTCCTGCATTTTTCCGGGGATGTGACGTGGCTTCTGCTATCTGAGAGCAGTTCACTGGAAAATGGGTCACTCTATGCTATCGGTGGTCCGCAGTCCGAGGGGGGCAATGTGAGGATGGGGCGACAGCCTGAATGGGGAACACAGGGTCTTCTACCACCATCTGTCTGGACATTTATCTAAGGACTTCGGCTCAGACCTTTTTTCATCAGAGTTTTAAACTTAAGCCTGGCATCAGAATATTCTCTGGCTGCTTCAGCTTCCGCCTCTCTAACAACTGTGACCTTTGGTCTTTGTGCTTACAAGGAGGATCTTCTGAAGGCTCACCTTCTTTTCATTGTTTTGTGTGTGTGTGTGTGTGTGTGTGTGTGTGTGTGTGTGTGTGCTCATTCACTCGTCGGCTTTGAGTAGGTGTTTACTATAAATCCGCTTCATTCTTCTAGCATGGCTAAAGGGGATGGGCTTGGTGGCCTCTCACCAGCTGCTGAAGGTGACATAGGCTGTTTTCTCTAGTGGCCCTAGTGATCCCGTCTGCTGGTATGTACAGGCTTGTAGGATCCTTTCCTCAGAGGTACTGGCTCTCGCTTGAGCTTTTCTCTGGGTCCCGAGTATAACTTTCTAGCATGCCAACAGTAAGGCTCTACGATGCTGCTGGCAGAGATTTTGACAGGGTGTACGTACACCTATTAATAGGTGCCTTTTGTTTTTTTGTTTATCAAAGCAGGATTTCTCTGTGTAGCCTTGTCCTGGAACTTGTACTATAGATGTGTCTGGCTCAAGGATGCCTCCGATCCAGGCACCTACCTGTCTCTGCCCTTCGAGCGCTGGAATTAAAGGCGTGGAGCACCATCCCCAGCTAACCAGGTGCCTTTAATGATGAGGACTAGGACAGGACACAGCAGGAGAGCTCGGATGTTTCTCTCACCTTCCTGCTGTAAAATACTGTGACTTGTATCCTGTTGATGTTCTTTCTTGTCTTGTTGCTTGCCCTGATGACATAGGCTGTTTGCTGGTTGTGTGGACTGCCTTATGAAAGGTCAGTGTGTTATACACAAGTAGGACTGCGACCATCAGCCCCGTGGAGCCTCAGCTGTGGGCAATGAGTGTAGAAGCAGATGTTTCACCAAATTATAAGAGGACTGCAGCAGCTCTGGGGGAGGCGAGAGCAGGAGGTCAAGCTGCATGCTTAGAAACAGTGGGGCACAGGGCTTCAATGGCTAGAGAAAGGTCAGAGTAACTGGAGCTTAGAAGGTGAGGTCATCAAGGGGAGATTTCAGTCTAGGAGGGTTCAGACACCAAACAGCTCCTCCTTAAAGTGACCACACAATTGTGTGGCCTTTCTGTGGAAATCTTTCAGAAGATTTTAAAAACATGGATTTTTAAATTTTGAGACAGAGTCCTACAAAGCCCAGGCTGGTCTTGAACTTGCTATGTACCCATGTATCCTAGACTAGCCTTGAGCTTACAGTCAGCTCCCTAGAGATAACATTACAGGCATTCCTTAAACACTAACTAAATTTAGTATTTTTAGAATTATTTATTTTCTATGTCTCAGTGTTTTATCTGCATGTATTTATGTGCATGTCGGGTGCTTGTGGAGGTCAGAAGAGGGCATCAGATGCCCTGGCACAGTACGATTGACAGGTATGGGCTACTATATGGGTGCTTAGAACCAAACCTGGTTCTCTTTAAGGGCAAGTGCTCTTAACCACTGAGCCACTACACCAGCCTCTTGAAATACTAATTTTTAAGTCCACTTTTCATTTTGTTTTGTTTTCGGGGACAAGGTCTTGGCGCATGTCACACTAGCCTTACTTTTATTTATTTCCTGGGTGCTGGGATCATTGATGAATGCTATTGTGCCTGGCCTTAAATTTAATTTTTTTAAACAACTTACTTTTTACACTTTTAATTTGTGTGTGTGTGTGTGTGTGTGTGTGTGTGTGTGTGTATGCTTGTGAACACAGGCTCCTGCAGAGGCTGGAGGTGGAATCCCTTGAAGCTAGAGTTACAGGCAGCTGTGAACCACTTAATGTGGGTATTGGGAACCAACCTTACATCCTTTCCAAGAGCAGTATGCTCTCTTAACTTCCGAGCTATTAATTTTTATAAGCATTTGCTATTTAGGGTCAGCAAACAGAATTAATTAGGAGGCTATGGTGGATATTCATGGCAGGGATAGCTTGAGTAGCTTAGATTAGAGGACTAAACAATGGCAAAAAAGAGAGAAGAAAGGGAGGGCAGATTTTGGAGTTCTAGAGGAAATAAAACTGAGTGCAGGGCAAACTTATTTTTCCAGAGTTACAGAATGGCTACTTAAGTTTATACTAACTAAAATCTAAATGAAAAAATTTTATTTTCTCAGTGGCATGGCCACATTTTGAGTGCCCAGAGGACATGTGGCTATTGTCCTGGATTGCTCAGTTGTTTTTCAATAGTGATGTTAGAACTCAGGACCCTGTACGCGCCGGGCAAGTTGAGCTACAGCACCTTAACTCTGACAGGCAACTTTATTGGATATTCTTCTTGTTACAGAAAGGGCACTTGAATGCTGGTCTAGAAGCCAGGCCTCTTGAAATGCTTTGGCTGTGTATGGCTGCATTGCCTGGGTCAAATCATGAAGCTTGAAGGCTGACTATAGGCGGAAGGAGGTCAGTGTTTGACTTGGGGATGCCTCGGAACCTCTTGAAGAAATGAGGCCCACAACTGCTTCATTACCCTGTCACCTTCTCTATGATGGAGTGGCTGGAGTGGCTGAGCATCCAGAAACAGCTGTCACTAACCTGCTCATGTGAATTTGATTGTGTGTGTGTGTGTGTGTGTGTGTGTGTGTGTGTGTGTTTCCATGCAGAGAGGCCAGGTGTGGATGCTGGCACTGAGGGCTTTCCCCAACTTCTGAAGGCATAGGGCATACAGCACACACATTTCACAGGTGGGATTGTCCCATTCCAAGTTAGAGAAAAGATGTCTGAAGAATAATAAAGTTACTTTTGGTGAGCACATATTAACTGTAATGAAATAAAATGGGGACTGCAGCAAATACAACTCAATCTTCCATCTCAGAGGTTTATTAACTCTCATCCCACTGGAATCAGCTGTAGGATCCGGCAATGTAATAAAGCAGACTCATTTTTTCCCACGTACCTTTTTTTCCCCCTCAAGTGTTGGTGGTACACAAAGAACAATATTACAAAAAAAAAAGTTTAAATTTCCCCTGCTAATTTATGACTGACTTTTGTGCTTTTTAAAAGGGTTTTTTTATTTTTTTATTTTTTTTTATTTATTGTTTGCATACTCCAGTGGCTTTCCACCACACCTTTGTTCAAAGCCAGGATGGCAGATCCAGGGCACTTGTCTTTGCTTCCTGATCCCTTGCAGACATCATTAAGGAATCATTGAAGTCTTTGCTAGTGACTCTAGATGTGGCTTAGAATCCTCCCCTCACCAGTAGTTCAAGAAGAAAAAGTAGATCTGAATTCTAATTGCTGTGTTTGGATTAGGAACAGAGATTTTAATGTAAATAACAAGATAATCATTTCTAGAATCCCAATAAAATTTGCTTGGAACTGTCTACATCTGGGAAGAAAGGGAATATTACTGTTCTTTTGAGGGTGACTAAGGAGGCACGGGTTAGCCAGCTGAACCGCGCAGTGGTTAAACGGTGAGAGTTCTGTGGTGGAGTAGTGGAAACCATCAGTACTGAGATCAAGATATTTCCCAGCACTTCATAAGGCTCCCCATTGGCTTAGATTTGTGTCACTAGAGTCTGTCTCACAAGATCTGGGGCTGCCTCTCAGCCCAATGCTGCAGGAAGAGCACTGGTCTCAGTTCTGGTTCTACCTGCTCCCCTCCCCCAGGCTTCCTTAACAAACTATGTGGCAGGTGTCCCAGTGAAGTAAGCAAACTAACTGAGTTGGGAAGAAAGAATCCTGGAAGGAGGGAGACTCGGGGAACAGGTGTTAGTGGAAGAGTTGCTGATTAAATGAACACAGGCCAGCATTTTCCAGCTAGTGTGTTTAGAAGTCTTGTTCCATGACTGGGAAGAAAGGTCAACTTTACGTCAGTGGAGAGATGGCATCCCATGGCGGGGAGCTTGTAATTGAACCACGTGCCTCAAGGCCAGGAAGCAAAGAGAGTGAGGAGGGGGCCAAGGTCCTACAGTTTCTTTCAGAGTCATGCCTCCGAGGACCTAAATCCTCTCAGTGGACTCCGCCTGTTAAACTTTTTCTTTTTTCTTTTTTTTAAATTTATGTATGTATGTATGTATGTATGTATGTATGTATTTATTTTCTGTATGTGAGTACACTGTAGCTATCTTCAGACACACCAGAAGAGGGAATCAGATCCCATCACAGATGGTTCTGAGCCACCATGTGGTTGCTGGGATTTGAACTCAGGACCTCTGGAAGAGCAGTCAGTGCTCTTAACCACTGAGCCATCTCTCCA
>JADRCD010210442.1:0-28262 GCA_019843815.1 Montemys delectorum
TTTTTTTTATCTCAAAATAGGTATTTTTGTGTGTACAAGTGTATATTTAGCCTGGAGGAATCTTACCTGATCACACATCTGAGGAAACAGGCCAGAAAAAGCCCATGACTGGCACTAGTCTTCAGCTCAGAGCTCTTTATCATTCCAGGTCACTTGTGCCAGCCAGTTAGGGACCAACTTTTCTCATGGAAAACCTTTATATCTTAACATGGCCAACCCTGCCTCTGCCAAGGTTGCACTATGGTTTATAGCCCAGTGCAAGTCAACCAGCAGACTCCGGTCTGAGTTGGATCTAGTAGAATGAATGTCACAGAATTCAAAGATATTTTAACAATTGCTCTTGTAAAATCTAAGCCCCATGTGAGAAAAGTTGTTATGACATTATAGTACTTTTGCTTCAATTTCGAACAAAGGCTATTGGTAAAAAGCTTTAATAACAGACTCCATGTGATTTTATGGGCAACCAATTAGGAAATTAGTGAATCATTTAACTTTCTTTACTCAATATTCCACTCAGAAAGATAAATCCAAAAATGCAACCTCTTATACTGACCAACATAACTAAGTACAAATGAAGTCAATGGTGTATCCCATTAGCATGCTGCGGTGTATGTCAGTAAAACAAGCCCTCCCCGCCCCAGCCCTGGCAAACAGATAAATGATTGTGCACTGCGTGATGATACCTTTAGGTGAGAACTTTGGTTCATGCAGTTGGCTGCCATAGACGTTGCACCCAAAACCCGCAGCCCTGGCACCCAAAGTCAGTCAGCGGTGGTAGCTCCTGGTGTTAGCCATGCTCCTTCCATAAGACCAGGTGAATACTGTGGTCAGGCATGCTGGTGGCAAAGACTAAGCCCGTGTCATTGTGCCCATCCAATCCATTCAGCCAGGATGCTTCGCCTGCCAGGAAGCTGGAGCCTCTCTTTGATTTCCTGTATTCTGGCAGAGGCCATCGGCTAATTAGGCTCTCTGTCCTCAAGTCCATGATGTATAGGTAGTGGTTGTCAAACAGCAGGGCGAAGACATCTCCAAAGCCAAGCAAGGCCAAGTTTGCTACCTCAGGTGTCTTGATGACCCTACAGGGAGGAGAGTTCAGGGTCATGAGGCAAAGGAAACATTGCTGGAGACACTTAAAACTCCTAAGCATATTTAGAGCTAATAAATATTTTTGATAAAAAGGAAACAGGATTAAAAAAGCCAGCCTACTTATAAAAAGCAGGGAAGAAGAAACCTGCCCCCTGACAGACAAGCAGAGGCAAGGTGAAGTTTCATCAGTTTGATAAACACAAAATATCCATACATCCCATGGCAACCTCCTAAGGCTCCTTTGGTTTGGAGGTTAGTTTAGGGGTTAACAAGGACACCAGCAACTGGCTTATGTCCAAGGGGCCAACTAGAACGGAGTGGGGTGGGGTGGGGCTGGTAACCTCGGCAAGTCAGAACAGCCAAGGTTATTATGGCTAGAGCAGTGTTTCTCAACCTGTAGGTAGAACAACCCTTTCACGGGGGTCTCCTAAGACCATTGGAAAACACAGATGTTTATATTATGAGTAGCAAAATTATAGTTACGAAGTAGCAATGAAATAATTCTACAGCTGGTGTTACCACAGCATGAGGAATGGTGAGAACCACTGACCAGAAGGAGGCTGGAAGATCTTTCCATCTATGCCCTCATTTTCCAGAAAATAGGTTTTGAATCCTGAGGTGTGTGTGTGTGAGTGTGTGTGGGGTGGGGCTTGAGATTCACAGTAGGAAAGGGATGGGAACCCTGATCATCAGGTTTCAGCTTATAACACTTTCTCAATTGCTTCTAAGATATATGCAGTATTATGTAGACAACCCTGTTGTTAACTGGTTAGTACTTTACAAAAGAAGACACTGACCTCATACCCAGATATTCAGTTTCCTCTTTACACTACTGAACTGTACAGACTCAAAGGCAGAACACATGCTGGCCCAAAGAAACAGTACCTGAGAATATCATAACTGGCAAAGTCCCACTGGTACAGACCCAGGGCTGAACTACAGACAATGTACTTTCCATCAAAATGGAGTCTTGGCTGCAGGCAGATACTTCTATCCTCGGAGACAGACAGTGTCTTTAAGCACTTACAGTTGATTTCTCTCCCAATTGGCCAAATCTAAAAAAATAGGGATAATGATTACTAAAATAGCACCTAGCTGGGTGGTGGTGGCGCACGCCTTTAATCCCAGCACCTGGGAGGCAGAGACAGGCGGATTTCTGAGTTGGAGGTCAGCCTGGTCTACAGAGTGAGTTCCAGGACAGCCAGGCAGGGATACACAAAGAAACCTAGTTTCAGGAAAGGTGAAAAAAAAAAAAAGACTTCTCCCTGGCAGTGGTCTCCCTTTGTTAAACCTTTTTAGTTCTTATGTGCTATTTTTTCCTTGATGAGATAAATTGCAGAGGGAGAAGACTTACCTTGATCTCATATTTGTCTGCACTTAAGAGGATGTAGTCTCCAGGGCTGTGCAAAAGAGACTTGACTTTGCACTTCTGCAAAACCACCTATAAGCATAAGCATTTACATTATACAAAGAACATTTCACTCTGTACTAATTTTATATTGTTTTTAAATTAAAATATGAAAGTGGGCTTGAATTGTTATGATGTACTAGAATATATAACATGAAACCTAATAGTTGACCTAATAGTAAACTACTAACATTTTACTACACCCAGATTTTTTTTTTTTTCGAGACAAGGTTTCTCTGTGTAGCCCTAGCTGTCTTGCCAGATTTTGAACATGTTTCTTCCTTCCTTCTCTCTTTCTTTGTTTTTTTTTTTTGACACAGTGTCTCTGTATAGCCCTGGCTGTCCTAGAACTCGCTCTGTAGATCAGGCTGGCCTCAAATTCAGAGATCCACCCTCCTCTGCCTCCCAAGTGCTGGCATGTGCCACCATTGTCTGGTGGGAGCATGTAATCTTTAGTTGGAAGTGCTAACATCAGGACTAATATGTAAAAGTGTAAGGTGTGGATTTGGGATGTAGCATGGGAAATTACTTGTCTACTATGTCTGACCTCCAGTAATGCACTCAGTTTATTATTCATTTCTGCTGTTATTAGGCACAGACATGCACACATACACACACACACACACACACAAACACTTAAATGTAAGGAACCAAGTGTGGAAATGTGTGCCTTTAATCCCCAGCATGTGGAAGGCAGAGACATGCAGATTTCTATGAGAACAAGGTTAGTATGGTGTACATAGTGAGTTGAAATCAACATAAAAAGACCCAGTCCTTAATTAAGGAACAGAAAAATGTTCACATAGATAGCCTCCTGCTGAGCTGAGCTATATTCTGGACTTAGTACTTTTCAGTTTATTCATTTGTAAGGTACGAGGCAAGATACCCATTACCTTACTTCAAATAAATGCAGTGAGAATCAAATAAAACCATGCAACAGTAGTAACAGGGGAAGGCAAAATTCCACAGCACTTGGGGCCATCTGTTATTGTTAGGTCATAGTAATCTTAAAACATAGATGACAGTGTTCGGGTCATGAAAGGGGGAACTGTCCATATCACAGGCAGAATCTTGAGAGGTTGCCCACTAAGGTTGCCCATGACAAGCAATTTCTGTGTTTAACAAATGAACAAGCAGTTCCCTATCTTCTCACATATTATCCTGACCTTACTTTTACCTATTCAGAGAAAATTTTAGATTACCCAACCAACCTCCAATAGTTTTCCCAATACACTTCTATTATCTACCAACCTCACTACAGTCACTAACTCATGTGAGGCCAGCTATCAGCTCTATAGCATGGCTGCACTGGCCTTCAGGTGTTTTCCTACCCAAACATATGCAAATGAACCACACTCTATCTGCTCCACCCACAGCTATCTCCTAGTCACCTTTGTTCTGCCCTTCTCAAAATGCTTGTCCTAATTAGTCTCTAGACTTTCTTATGCTTCACTATATGTCTTCTTCATAGAACTTAAGTATACATAATTCTCTTTGGACAGTTCTACTTTATAACCATTTCTATGAGATTAAAATCCATCAGTTCAGGCCAAGGTCTATTTTGTTTATTCTTAGATACCCAGCCTCTTAGAAAATAGCAGTGTGCTTAAGAAGTGTGTCTGCATAACATCTCCATCCCCAACACTGCATTTAAAACACGGCAGCTTTGTTTTAAGAACAAGAAAACATCCCAGTATTCTCTTAAAGACTCCTCTTCTTTGCTTCCCTTCTATTTTTGTCACGATGGTGCTGGTTGTGATCTTAGGGCCTAGCACGGGGCTATCAGTGCACCCCTAGCCCCTCCCTATTTCATTTTTCTATTTTTTTTTTTGTTTTTTTTTTTTCGAGACAGGGTTTCTCTGTGTAGCCCTGGCTGTCCTGGAACTCATTCTGTAGACCAGGCTGGCCTCGAACTCAGAAATCCGCCTGCCTCTGCCTCCCAAGTGCTGGGATCAAAGGCGTGTGCCACTACCGCCCGGCTATCTCACATTTTGTAAACACTGATTTTTATGGTGATGGGTTGTTTTTTTTTTAAGTCATTGCTTTTTTTTGGTTTTTGTTTTGTGTGTGTATGTGTGTGTGTGTGTCTATTTGTAGTCTTAAGAATCAAACCCAGAGCCTCATGCTGGGCAAGCAATCTACCACTCACCTAACTTACAAACACTCATTTTTCTGAAACAAAAATTACAGTTCTGAATCTGAGGGTATCTTTATGTAGCCCAGGGATGGCCTTGTAGTCATGGTATTTCTGCCTTTGCCTTTTAAGTGTCAGGGTTATAGACAAAATACCACTACACCCAGATAAAAGTGGCTTTTACATACTAGTTACTATTGCATACCACTGTACTCAGTGAGTGAATCTATTCTGCTATAATTATCGACAGTATACACAGGTCTACCATCCTCCACTCTCCACCCATGAGGAGTCTGGCACCAAAGATATCCCTTGTCTTCCTACCTTGGTGACCCACTCTGTGTGCCCGGTGAGTGTATTCAGGCATGTCCCAGCAGACAGAGCCCATACTTTCACAGCGAAGTCCGCAGAGCCACTCACCAAAATATCCAGTTCATCACTGTAGTCCACACTGAACACTAGTGTATACAACACAACCACAGTTAAAAACACGCTCCACTGTCACTGGACCTTTGTAAAAACAGTAACATTTAGTCTCCTAGCTGTACAAACATAACTTCCTAACCAGAGCACATTAAGAACTGAACTACTACACTAGCAATTTTATGATACAAAGAAAATCTATTTCAAAAATATTATCATTACTACCATAGTTTATCCTAAGGTTGAGAAAGCTTTGAGAATAATTCAGAGAATTCACTTTCTCCTATTTGTGTCCGCTTCAGCGAGATGGAAATGATGGCATCCCTTTTTAGGGCTGCCTGCTTGACACCACATACACACTTTAGATAGCAGACAGACCTTTTAAGATCTGCAATGATAGTAAGGCAAACATATAAGCTGCAGAACAGCACTCAGACTCATAAACAAGGACCTCAGAGGTCAGACTTAGCCATGCAGTCAGTGGCATCAGAATTTCAAGTCGTACACCATGCAACTAGTTCAAGACATACAGTGAATATTCAATATCTGTTTTTAAATGTCTATCAAACTCAAAAAGATATCGGGGACCTAGGGATGAAGATGCTGGTCTTGTAAAAATTGAGGGGAAAGTTTTTTTGTTTTGTTCTGTTTTTTAAAAAGAGGTCACCTGTTGTTAGAGAAACACTGAAGAGAGTGACTAAATCTGCCCAGGCTATCAGACAGGACTTCAGGTAGAGTGCACAACAAATGCATGGATTAAAAGCCCAGTAGGGCCAAGAAAACTTTAGACTTAAGGAATGGAATCACTTAGAAGCTGTGTGGTATTACTCTAATGGATGGGGTCTGTACCAAGCCATGGACTTCTTTTTGTTTGCTTTTTGAGACAGGGTTTCTCCACATAGCTCTGCTGTCCTGGAAGGAACTCAAACCTGCCTGACTCTGCCTACCAAATGCTGGGATTAAGTGTCTGTTCCACTACACTTGGCTACAAGCCATAGATTTCTAAAACAAATAAGAGCAGATTAAAAAAATTTTAATATGAGTTTAACTGGAGGAGTATTTTATAAGAGAATTGGGTTTAAAAAAATACTAAGCACCAAGTACAACGTAAGAAACTCAGGATAAACAAGATAGGCAGAGTGTTCTATAGTCTGCTCATAAATATGACATTCTAGAACAGAGATTCCCTTCATGATATCCCAGGGTGTTTGCTTGTTTTACACACTTAACAGCCAACCACTAACTGCATGTACTCTGTGAAGATCATACAGTGCGTGAACCATCTTCTGTCCAGGGGTTTTCAGCTCTAAATTTGTAAGTGGAGTGATCTGAATGTCTAAGTGTCATAGTTTGCAATCTATTAAAAACAATATGACTGTGTAGCAAGAGAGACATGAGGACAAGTAGCTGCTTCTTCCAGAATACACTACATTCCAAATGTAACTGAAATGCAGGAAAATAGCTTCAGTAGTTAAGAGAAAGTAGTACATTAAAAGCAAGTAAGCAAGCAAAAAAAAAAAACCTTGAAGTATTTTACTCTTAGTCTTATGAGACATGGCTAAAGTAATTGTAAAGACCCTTGAAAAAGGAGGAGAACACACCCGCCCCCGTGTGCCCCCGGAAGTGCTGGGTCCTGGCTCCAGAACTCCATTCCCAGCAGGCCACAGTGTTGTCAAAGGAGCCTGTCACAAGCTTCTGTTCATCGAACTTCACAGCTGCACAAGTGTGGGTCTGGATGCCGTAAACACACTGCCCGGTGCTTACATCCCACAGCTTTGCAGACAAGTCATCTGACCCTTGAAGAGAAAAACCAGGAGGGTTAGTATGACCTAACACCCTGAAGAAGGAAAGTCAGTCCCCTGAAGAGGAGCTCCATAGTCCCCTCTGTAGTTCTTTAAGCCAGAGTACAAACAAGATGTGACTTGCTGGGCCTCAAAATAGCAATAAACTTACTAAGACAGAATCTAAGCTTTTTGTCTTTTTCCCTTAATTTTTCTGATTATAGACTGGAAGCATAAAGCACCCCTTTATGCTTGTACTTGAAACAGTTCATAAGTCTCTGGCTATTAAGAACTTTCAGATCGGACTGGACTCATCTTACTTATGGCTGTATGTTTACACTTGCATGCTTGTAACTCACAGTTCTTAGAAGGAATGCTGACTAGGAAAGCACAGTGCATTCTAAAATGGCATAAAGGTGACTCTCAGGTTGTCAGGTAACTTTGTACATAAGCTAAGTGGTTCATTTCTTGAGTCATCTTGAAAGATGTCAAGAAACCCCAATGAATATTAGGGATGAATTACCCAGATATTCATATCAAATCACAAAGGTCTTAAGTTCTATAGGAAAAAGTTGTTTTTCTTTCTGTCTGTAAGGAAGTAGAGGTAGCCCTGAGTGAATGAAGTTCTGAATGAATGTGTATTTTGACATAAGCAAGGCCAATTGGCCCATGGTAAATTGGCAAAACCACATTCAGGCCAGGCTAAAAGAGACAGCAAGCTTTCCTAGGGAATGAATGTGAGTATTTACAAACAACTGATCAATATGTGCAGAGGGTAAGAACTGCGGAGGGTAAGAACTGCGGCATCTTCTAGCTGTTCACAGTCTGGGACTGGCTGCCAATCCCAGACACCTCCTACTGAGACTAAACTTTCCCAGTGTTATGTACCTAATAAACACACTGAGGTTCTGGGTTACTGTGGTTAGAGAACCCCACCTGATCCCAGCTTCATTATCTGTCTGTTCTTTCTTCAGGGTTCCCAGCCAAGAATGTAGGACTCAGCATGGCTCCTGATGAAAAGGGTACACTAATCATGATGATAATTTCAGGACTGAGCTTTTATTAAATCAGCAATCTCAAAATTTACTTTTAGAGCCTCAACAAAAATTTTGAGCCGGGCGGTGGTGGCACACGCCTTTAATCCCAGCACTTGGGAGGCAGAGGCAGGCGGATTTCTGAGTTCGAGGCCAGCCTGGTCTACAGAGTGAGTACCAGGACAGCCAGGGCTACACAGAGAAACCCTGTCTTGAAAAAGCCAAAAAAAAAAAAAAAGAAATTTTGAGGAACACTAAATAATTATTCTGTATCCTGGACACTGTATTCTAGGAAAGCACCAACAAGCCAGTTTTCAAAGGCTGAATAAAATCGGCCAAAAAAACTCCTCACTAGGGGCTGAGAGATGGCTCTAAGGCTCAGAGCAGATAATATTCTTGCAGAGTCTCTGGATTTAATTCCCAGTGCCCACATGGCAGCCCACAACCATCTGTAATTCCAGTTCCAGGAGACCTGATGCCCTCATCTGCCAAGAACACACATGGCATAGATACAGATGCAGGCAAAACACTAATACACATTAAAAAAAAAAAAATTCCAGGCCTGGCAGTGGTGGCGCACGCCTTTAATCCCAGCACTTGGAAGGCAGAGGCAGGCTGGTCTTTGAGTTTGAGGCCAGCATGGTCTACAAAGTGAGTTCCAGGACAGCCAGGGCTACACAGAGAAACCCTGTCTCGAAAAAAACAAAACAAAAAACAGAACAACAACCAAAAAAAAAAAAAAAAAAAAAAAAAAATCCAGCAGGGCAGTGGGGGCACACACTGTTAGTCTCAGTGCTTAGAAGGCAGAAGCAGATGGATCTCCAAGCTCAAGGCCAGTCTGGTCTACATAGTAAATTCCAGAACAGCCAGGGCTACACAGAGAAAACCTGTCTTGAAAACCAAGGAGTGGAAAACCCCCTTTAGTTAAGAGGCAGTGTTTCAGAGGATGATTAAATAAGCATTCCTTGCAAGACTGTAGGCAAGACTTCACGTGGAGCTATTTAAACCTGTTTCCCCTCTCTATAAGACAAGGGGTAGAGTTTGTTGGTGGTTTGTGATGGATGGGAAACTTAAGGATCATCAAGGGATCTTTATTGAAATACACAGTGCACTGATGACACAGCTCAGTGGTGGAATCCTGCCTCGCAGGTGCAAGGTTGCATACAAAGACAATTTCCACACAAACAGGAAGCTAAAGCATTCTTATTTAAAGATAAGGAACCCTATAATCTCAGTTTGGTTATTCAGGCAACAGTGCACCCGATAGGAACCACGTATAATTTGTCTTCTAGTGGTTACTTAAAAAAATGAAAAGTATTTTATTTAATTCAGTTTGTCAATGTGCTAATACTTTAACATGTAACAAAGTATGGACATATGAACACAGCACTCTTTGTCCTTTTATCCTGGCATTTCCCATTTCATAATTCAATCTGAACAAGCCACAGTTCAAGAACCCAACAGAGCTCCTGGCTCCTGTGCAGCACAGCAGAGCACAGAAAGAATGAGGTCCTTCTGATCGATGGCCAGTGTTTAAGATGTCAGGCAAGAAAGCCCTGCTCTCAATGTCCTTAAATATGACAGGTAAGTAAGATAAAATACTATTCATACAGTCAATAGTGGGAAACACAAAAACCCACAGCAAATACAAAGGCATAAAACGTTTCAGATGAGCTGGGCAGTAGTGGCGCACATCTTTAATCCCAGCACTTGGGAGGCAGAGGCAGGTGGATTTCTGAGTTCCAGGCCAGCCTAGTCTACAGAGTGAGTTCCAGGACAGCCTGGGCAATACAGAGAAACCCTGTCTTGGGGAAAAAAAAAAAAAAAAAAAGAAGACAAACGTTTCGGATGAAGTCCACTGAGATTACAGCTGTGCACCATAACATGCAGATGTCCTGCAACATACCTCAGGCTTGGGCATCACCAGCTCCTCAACTATACTCCATTCTACTTTTAAGCCAAGCTTTGGTGTGTTTGAGGAATTAAAGGAATGCGCCACCACTGCCCGGCTGAGGAAAAGTTTTTATGGTTTAAAAAACCTTTCAGGATGGAAGCTGGCGAGATGACTCAGCAGGGGAAGGTGTATACTGCTCAAGCTTAGTGTTCAGTCCCTGCAACCATGGAAATGTAGGCGAACCAGCTCCACAAAGTTGTCCTTTGACCTTTACACAGAGACACACACACTTAGAATTTTTTTAAGGTTTTTGGCATATGGTTGTTTTCCCTGCATTGGTCTGTGCACCAATGCCTGTGGAAGCCAGAAAGGGTGTTGGATCCCTTGTTACAGATATTGTGAGCTACCATGTGGGTGCTGATCTTCTACAAAAGCAATAAGTGCTCTCCATCCCCCAAACAAAGAGGGAGGGGAGGAAGGGAGAAAGAAATCTAAAATATGAGTCAGGGATCTTGCTGCTGCTCCTGCAGAGACCTGGGGTGCAGCTCACAACTGTAACTCTATCCTAGGGGATCTGACACTCCTCTGGCTTCTACAGGCACCAGACAGACATACATACAGGCAAAGCACCCACGCACATAAAATACAAATAAAAAAATAATTTTAAAAAGTTTTACTATCCTAGCCCTAGCTAGGATGGTGCACCTGCATTTCCCTCTGTTGTCTTGGGTACTGTTAAAAGCCCTCACCCTATATCTTAAAATATATTGGGAATCTCCACTTAGATATCCAACAAGTAAATAAACTTAGTTAATCCCAAACTGCACTTTTATTATCTAAAATCCACTGTCAATTTTTTTTTTCCTTTTTTCTTGGTTTTTCTGTGTAGCTCTGGCTGTCCTGGAGCTCACTCTGTTGACCAGGCTGACCTCGAACTCAGATATCCATCTGCCTCTGCCTCCCAAGAGCTGGGATTAAAGGCGTGTGCCACCACAGCCTGGCTCCTTTTTTAATTTTTTAAAATCATACTTCCCCTTAGTACCTTACTTCTAGACTGATTTAGCCTGACCTAAGCTGTAATGGGTTAAGATTTTAACTTGGCAGCTCAGAGGCTCTGAAAGATCTGGATGCTTATCTCCTAAGGGTGCAAAATTTCAGAAACTGTTGGATAGCATCAGTTGAGGGGCATTACTGGCATCAAGTAGGCAGAGGCCAAGAATGCTACATACCCTGCAATATTAGGACAATGCATAAAAATAGTCTTCTACTTTGCAAGGTACTCATTCATATGGTTCTGCCAGGTATTTGAAAGTGAGAACCTTACTTTTGGAAAAAGGAGAACCTGAACTGAAAACACCATTGAAGAATTCTGAGCTAGAAAAATAAATATGAGGGAAGTGTCTTCCTAGGTTTACTCACCATCACATAGAGAAGCCACCACAGCTGTGGTGGGACCAGGGGGGAAAACGTGCAGCAGCAGTGCTGTCTACATGGTGTTGGCTTTGCAGGGATGCAAAATGCGAGTATTATGAGATCACTGAAACTCACCAATAGGTTGCAGAAAAAAATGCTGAAACCAAGTGTTGTGTGGAAAGGTCTGACTTTCCTGCTGTGAGGCCCCAGACGCCAACCCCAGTTCCTACTTCACAGATATGAAATTTCTATGTTCTCTATCATATGGTCTCTAACTATGTACAAACAAGACTCCTGGGTGTTGGCTTCTGCACCATTCTGCCAGCCTGCTGACAGGCAAAGCCAACAGGATGATGTTCTTTCTAGAGAAAGCAGTACTCAAAACACCTGAACTACAGTGAGTGGGAGCCATCAATAAATACTTTGTATAAAAACTAAATAATTTTAGTCAGTTCTTTAAAACCAAGCACTAACTTTTTCCTAATGCAGAATAGTAACTACCTTTTCTTTCTTCTTTCTGGTGGGGGTGGAGTTGGGGCATCATACAAGGCTACTGTTTACTGAGCTTCACCCTCAGTCATATGGTCCTCTACTCGGGTTGTTACAGCTCTCATTTTTCTCACTCAACCCAGAGGTAAGTTAGAGCAGACCTACTGCTCATAAGCTGAACACTACCCAACCAGTATTTTAAAATCTAAAGATTAATACTGAGCCAGGCTATGGTGGCGCACTCCTTTAATCCTAGCACTTGGGAGGCAGAGGCAGGCAGATTTCTGAGTTTGAGGCCTGCCTGGTCCACACAGTGAGTTCCAGGACAGCCAGGGCTACCCAGAGAAAAACCCTGTCTCGAAAAACAACAACAACAAAAGAATACCGAAAAATAAATCAGTGCATTTCACCAAAAATCTAGACTTCACCTATAAAGTCAGATCTAGCCACACCATGCCTAAATCCTACATGGTAATGATGGGAAGAAGCTGCACTATGGAAAAGCAAGTATTTGTGACCTGGCACAGTCCTCGGGGAGACTTTCACCTACATTAAGTCATCTTCCTGACTGGAGCATGTTTATCCTCTAAGCAAAGAACTGCCCTGCTTCTCCTACATTGTTTTTTAATAGCAGATGTTTCATAAATAAGTAGCTATTGACTATCACAAAGTCCACTAGGTTCCTCTCATCATTTCATAAATAAACTGCAAAACAGAGAGAATTACCTCAGAACAGCTGACTGTTTAGCCATCACTTTCTTTGATACCATCTCACTGCTTTCTCAAAGTACTAATCTGAGCGTCTCCATAAGCTAACAGCCAAACTCAGGATTCCACAATTCACCCACAATGAAAACTGAAGATCTTAAGAAACGTAAGAGGTGGGACAGAGAGCTCAATGGTTAAGAATACTTGGTGACCTTACAGAAGACTGCATTTGCTTCTCGGAATCCAAAATAGGCAGCTCACAACTGCATTTACTCCAGCTCTAGGGTATCTGACACTCTCTTTTGGCCCCTCCAGGTCACAGACATGCACATAAAAATTCCTTAAAAAGACAAACATATTTTTGGGGCGGCGGCCGGGAGGACAGAGTTTCTCTGTGTAGCCCTGGGTGTCCTGGAACTTACTCTGCAGACTAGGCTGTCCTTGAACTCAGAAATCCACCTGCCTCTGCCTCCCAAGTGCTGGGATTAAAGGCGTGCGCCACCACCGCCCGGCCCCACCAAACTTTTTTTAAAGCTAGAAACATGGTTAAACCAGAACACTGGCTGCTCTTGCAGGAACATGGGCTATTTCCCACACCTACACAGTGGCTCACAATCACCTTTAACTACAGTTGTAGGGGATCTGATGCTCTCTTCTGGCCTCTACCAAGCACTGTCATGGTACCCAGACATAATAAGCAGGCAAAATACCCAAACAAATAAAAAAAAGAGAAAGCAGGCCAGGGTTGGAGGCCAGTGAATGCCCTTAATCCAGCACTGGGATACAGAGGCAGGCAGATCTCTGTGGTTTTGAGACTAGCCTGGTCTACAAAATGGGTTCCAGGACAGCCAAGGCTGTTACACAGAGAAACACTGCCTCCGCCCACCCCCTAAAAAATAAAAATCCACGCTAATGTTTAAGTAAGGAGTGCCCAAGTCAATGTCATCTTTATCTAAAAAAACAAAACAAAACCTGCAAAGACTATAAAAACACTACAATTACAAAAATGCATCAAAGTACAGAAAAGTGTATGATAATTTTCCAAAAACCAGACTTATAGAGAAAACATAAAGCATGAAGTAAGTTTAAACCATGAAATGCCATAATCAAATGATAAACTGGAAAAGTGCCTGGTATGTTAAAGAATAAGTCACCATATGGGGAAATGTGCTTTATACAGAAATACAATTTATAATAATCTTGAGAACTTATCTCTTAACTCTTAAAAATGTTGAGATGGACTCTGGGAAGAATGAAAGTAATGTATATTTTTATGCCTTAGTATATGTGTATTTAAAGGCAGTAGCAGACAATCATTCACTCTCAGAACTGACAGCTCAACTTTTTAGCCTCTGTCAAAGTAAATAATCCAAACAGGGGAAAGGGGGATGTTCACAAAATAGAAACCCAAACATTCTTTAGCATGAAAATAGCTACACAACATATTTACACAAAGAAACAAGTAATGCTTATTAAAAGCAAAAATTATATAGTTTTGACACTCCAAAAATACTTATTTAAAAAATGTTCTGGGGGGCTGGCGAGATGGCTCAGCGGATAGGAGCACCAACTGCTCTTTCGAAGGTCGAGAGTTCAAATCCCAGCAACCACATGGTGGCTCACAACCACCCATCATGAGATCTTATGCCTTCTTCAGGTGTGTCTAAAGACAGCTACAGTGTACTTATGTATAATAATAAATAAATCTTTAAAAAAAAAAGTTCTGGAATGAAAAATAAACAGCTATCTATACACAATGTATATGATGTAAGTAAACAGGCACTGGACTGCTGGTAAGAACTCCTAGAACCACTGGAGAGATGGCTCGGTAAGAGTGCATGCCACTCTTGCAGAGGGCCCTAGTTTGGGCCCCAGTACCCATGTCAGGCACCACACACTAGAGGATCTGATGCTCACTTTTGGCCTCTGCTAAAGCATGTAGTTATGGGTGTGTTCCTAAGTTCAGATGTGCATAAACAAAAATTAAAAGAGAAAAAAAAAAAGTTGGGGGCTAGAGAGATAGCTCAGTGGATAAGAGCACTGACCTTTCATCTAGAGATCCTGAGTTCAATTCCCAGCATCCACATGGTAGGTAGCTCATAACCATTTATAACTGTAGTCACATGAGATCTGATGCCCTCTTTGGGTGTGCAGACAAAACACTTATATAAATTAGTAAATAAATCAAATTCCTAGAACCATTCCACACATAGCGTACTAAGGGGTTACATTACCCCTCAAAATGTGCTGCCTAGGGTGGAACTCTGTGAGTTCAAGGCCAGCCTGGTCTGCAAGGTGAGTTCCAGGATAGCTAGGGTAGCAGAGAGAAACCATGTCTCAAAGGAAAAAAGAAAGAAAGAAAGAAAGAAAGAAAGAAAGAAAGAAAGAAAGAAAGAAAGAAAGCAAGCGACACAAAGAAATCCTGTCTTTTAAAGCAAAACAAAACAAAACAACAAATATGGTGCCTAAACGCAGACAGGTATATGAATAATTTGTAGAAACGCATCCATTATAATTCTATAGTAAAGCAAAAATTTAAATTTAACAATTGCATGTATAATGCATATTATATGAGTACACTGTCATGTGCTTTGTTTAAGATTGCTGAAAGTGAACTCAGGTTGGAGGGATGGCTCAGTGGTTAAGAGCACTGACCTTTCTTCACAGAGGTCCTGAGTTCAATTCCCAACAACCACGTGGTGGCTCACAACCATCTGTAATGGGATCTGATGCAGTCTTCTAGAAGACAGCTACAGTGTACTCAAATAAATAAATAAATAAATAAATAAATAAATAAATAAATAAATAAATGTGAACTTTGAGAGTAAAGTTTCTCCTGTCCTGTACTGCAGTGTGGTAGTTTGAATGAGAATGGTCCCCATACGCTCATAAGTAGATACTTGGTCCCCATTTGGCGGAACTGTTTGTAAAGGATTATGTGTGTTCTTGGAGGAGGTATGTCATTGGGAGTAGGCTTTGAGGCTTCAAAAGTCCAAGCCATTCTCAGCTTTCTCTGCCTTGTGTTCTCAGCTACTACTCTACCCCAGTACCTCCTATGTGCCTGCTGCTGTGCTCCTGGCCATGGTCAAGGACTCTGGATCCATAAGCCCAAAATTAAATGCCTTCTCTTATGTTGCTTTTCCATGGAGTCTTATTTATCACAGCAATAGAAAAGTGACTAAGACATCCAGCACATTTACTTCAAGTGTCTTCCAAGGCACCTTGTTCAAGAACAAGTTGACCTCCTGGCTCTATAAGAAAAAAACAACAGGGCTGGTGAGATGGCTCAGTGGGTAAGAGCACCGACTGCTCTTCTGAAGGTCGTGAGTTCAAATCCCAGCAACCACATGGTGGCTCACAACCATCCATAATGGCGCCCTCTTCTGGTGTGTCTGAAGACAGCTACATTGTACTTCCATATAACAGTAAATCTAAATAAAAACAATAACAACAACAAACAAAAAACAAAATACAGGAAGCAGCTCTTAAGGGTGTTTAAAAGACTGTATCCTTCAGAATACCTAGAAGGTAAGTTATTTCTAACCAAACTTACTACTGTTTATAATATAAAAATACCTGCAGTGGGAATAGGAAGGCAGAAGTTCAGCCAGGCAAGCTTATCCAAGGGAAGAAAACTCAACTGGAAATACAAATGACTATCTCAACCTCACTAGTCAGTTTCTCAGGGATCCCAACTTGATGCTGTCGTCTGCTATCGTTCACTCAGAAGTCTCACTCTATAGGCCTCTTAATTGGGAAAGCCAGAAGGCTGTCTCGGGGGCTTCTCCAGTCGATTCTGCTGGAAGTTTGTAAGTCCTGCACTGATAGTGCTGTCTTTTGTTTGCTCTCCCAGTCAGGCTGCTCCATCAATGCCAGATATCTAAGGAACTGAGGTGATGACAGAATTATCTCATCCTTGGATGAGTGGGCATTGACCAGCTGGTGGGACATTGGCCTGATTGGCATCACATCCCACATTCAAGGCTCTTGGTATCTTTTGGGAGGGGAGGCAAAGCCTTATAGAAGATTTTCAGGTTAAAAATAGATAACAAACCTCTTTGCAAATCAGGCTTGTCTCTTGGGGAATTCAGAGATAGTCCCTGTGGGACCTTCCCCTGAGGTGCTTAACCCCACAGCCACGCTGATACCCACGCTGGATTGATTTTATCTTAACCCAGTATGAACAGGTCTCTATCAGCCAAATCAAGGCTATGATAATGAGCCAGGATGAATGACTGAGCCTCTCCAAGGTCGAGTTTGCACGTTTTGCTATCTGTTGCTTTGTTCTACTGCTTGCTATTTATTCTCTAACTTTTTCCTTACTATAGACTTAATAAATTTATTCAAAACTGAAAGCACTGCTATGGTAGATCACTCTTTGGACTGTACAGAATAGTGTGCCACACAGTCACTTAAATGCCTAGTGTAAAAATCTGTTAGCACTGGAGAGAGTGGGCCCTGGGCTTCAACAGGGCAGCACAGTGGGCATGAGAGCAAGAAAGCTGACCTGCCTCTTGTCACCATGGGTAGCCTCTCTGGAGCAGTGCTGGAGAGGTCACCCTAGTGGTGTGGCAGATGTGGGAGAGCTGGCAAGTTGACCAGCCCAGCTACCACCCAGGCCCAGATCCAAGGCTTTGAGTTGGCCCACCCCGAAATCTACATCATCTGTGAACTGTTGGAGCACCTGAAAGGGCTGGTCTTGAGGATCTAAAGCTATAGGATTGCCGTGATATGGGGCAACAACAAGATAACAGGAATCCCATCAGGACAGAAGCCAGAGTCCTCCAACCAGACCAAAGACTCATTGCAATTAACATTTGCAAGTGAAGATGGGTGGACAGAAGGGTATATGGTAGGGCACACTATAACATGCTAAAGCTTCCATGATGAGATGTCTGTGCTTTGTGTGTGTGAGATTGTCTTTTGTGGAGAGGTTGCTAGGGCAGGGGTTGGATTCAAAGGAATGGAGATAAGTGGGACTTGGTGAATGATGTGAAGCAATCAATAGAAGGTTAAAAAAATAAAACCACAAAAACAAAACCAAACCAAAAAACCAAAACCATCCAGCTATCTTTGTTGCCATGTCTAAACTTGCCATCGAATTCTTATGGTCACAGGATTTTATAGCAAGGAAAGAATTTTTCCCTTCTCATTATTTTTGAGGCAGTGAAAACACAGACAGGTTAAATAATTCATCTAAAATGTTCTTTTGTTTGTTTGTTTGTGTGTTTGTTTGTTTTGAGGCAAGGTTTCTCTGAGTAGCCCTGGCTGTCTTGGAACTCACTCTGTAGACGACCAGGCTGGCCTCGAACTCAGAAATCCACCTGCCTCCGCCTCCCAAGTGCTGGGACTAAAGGCGTGGGCCACCCAGCTTTTTTTTTTTTGTATCTAAAATGTTCTTGCTAGACCTAAAATGGTTTTGTTTTCTTGGTTTTTTTTGTTTTGTTTTTCTCTGTGAATCCCTTGGTGTCCTGGAACTCACTCTAGTCCAGTCTAGCCTTGACCTTAAAGATCTGCCTGCCTCTGCCTTCTCCTGAGTGCTGGGATTAAAGGTATGTGCTTAAAGAAAAAAATAAGTGGCCTACAATTTTCTGATTCACTATACTGGAGAGAATGTCTAAAACTTCTCCAAAATCTTTATATAAATGACTCTTCTACAGGGGAAAAGCATGAGGGGGATGGGGACATCTAATCAGAGGAAATGCCATTCCCAATATCCCATATAAGCAACACTTGCTCTTCTCAAAAGGGAGCTTAGAAGGATTAACCCTTGTAAGTTATTAAAGAAAAAGGGCACTTTCCCCTCCTCCACAACTCCCCCAGGTCCCTTACCTGTACAAAGAAGTCCATCTTTGTAGTAAAGTGCATACACTCTGGCACTATGTCCAATTAATGAAGAGGTCTCAAAAGCTTCATGGTCCTCCAGTTGCTTCATCCTCAAAATAGCCTTCAAGTAAACCTTCTTCCAGTGCAATGCGTCCTGAACAGAATCATCTATCTGCCAGCCCAAATTTTTACATGCAGTCTGCCACACCTCTGTACAGGCACTTATCACCTTATTCCACTGCTTAGAGACCAGGCAGCATGTGAGTAAAGTCTGAGGATCGAGCCATTTTAACAAATAAAAACTGAGCTCCAGGGGAAGGAGTTTGAGGAAGTCCCGCTTGAGGAGAGTCTCCAGGTTATTGGAGAGATGCCTGAGCTGGACTGCCCCACTCAGACTAATCAGGTGATCCAGAGTTTCATTTTTCTGCAAGTCCGTCAGAGAAAGAAATGTAACAGAAATGTTATCAAGCCATGTCTCAAAGTCCTTTCTCTCCATAAGGTTATGGAAATATTTACCTGTGGCACATCAAAATATTGTATTAGTTCTGTTCAAAAAGATTGGATAATAAATGAAGTATTAAAAATTAGTGTAAAAATTGGCATTACAACTTTATGCTTATCTTACAGTTAATATGCTATATCTGAAAGGTCCCATGCACACAAGAGAAAATGCATCTAAGAAACATTTTTAAAAATCATGATATAGTAAACATGTCAGAGGAATGTATGTCAGTATGTGACTTGCTCCCTTTGAAGTCTAACACATAACCATAAGCACTGTCACCAAAAAGATTTATAGAACATTCATTCATAAAGAGTATTCTAGTCTACATACAACCTTCCACTCAAACCATTACAAAACTGCCTCCTTAGTACCTTCCTTACTAAATGAACTCCATGTGGGAAATAAAATCACACAAAGCTCTGGAGATATGGCCTCTGTATCAGTTATGCTACTAGGTACAAGCAGACCCGCCGCCTCAAATCACAAAACTTGGTTCTACAATAGATGCTGAAGCAAAGATGTGAAGAAAGAAAAAACAGCTATGTGCCGCAACAGGTATTCTGGTATTCCACTCCCTTATAGTACTGTCTGTTAGAGAGAACATTGTTACTAAAGGCTACAGGTTGCTTTTATAAGCCTCACATAAGCTAGAGACAACTTTTAACTGTGTTCCTGCAGAGCCATGAGGGTCCTTGTAGCCTGTAAGATAAAGCAAACTAATAATCCTCATGACGCTGGCACAGTGAAACATACAATCCTAGCTTCTTAGATAGTCATTTGGATGCTTACCAAAAACACTTCTCTTTTTTACTTTGCAAATGAAGAAAATACAGGCCCAGAAACTAAGTAAATGCCTGTCATAAAAGCTAGTGGAACTGCAGAACAGAATAGAGGCTCTCAAGATCAGCACAGCAGCTGGCATACCTATAACCCCATTGCCAAGGTGAAGTCAAGAGGATTGAAGGTTCAGGCTAGCTTTGGCTGTTGTTAGTTCAGCCTAGCCTAGACTGTAAGAGCCATTGGAGGCAGAAGAGGAAGAAGAAAAAAAGCAGCCTGATTTCCCTTTCCTAAGAATCTAATTTGGTAATATGATCTACTGACACTATGTTTACCTGATTATACCATTCTAGGTTTTGGGAAAGTAACAAATTTTTCAGGGCTAAATGGGACAAAGGAATTTTAAAGTACCTTATATATCAATAAGTATCTATATATTCTTTACAATGAAGATTAAAAGCTGGGAAAGGGTACTACACACCTTTAATCACAGATTTTGGGAGGCAGAAGCAGGTGGAGTTTGAGACTAGCTTGGTCTACATAGAGAGTTTCAGGACTCCCAAGGCCATACAGAGAAAACTGTTTCGAAAAAAGGAGAAAAAAAAAAAAAGGAAAAAAAAAAAAAGGATTAATCGGAAAAAGAATTGTTGTGTTGGTAGATGCTGATATTGGGTAACAGTTTCATGGGAATGTAGTTTGATTATTATATTCAGAAACTTTCATGGCTTTTGGGAAGGGGGATTTTTCTCTTTACTTACAAGATTGTCATCTAATTAAAAAAATAAAAATGTTCAATCTGGGAGAAAATACATTTCTTTCCTGACATGTTACCTACATTAGATCTATAAAAGTCAGATCTCATCTTCCAACTTTGTTCATCTAAAGTGAGTAAAATCCAGGTTTTTGTTTCTACTTTGGCAAGAACATTTCAGACAAAAACCAGTATTAGTAGACTCAACCAAATGTTTCAAACACTGGGCTTCTGAAGACAGTATTCCAAGTCAGGTTTGGGGCTAAAGGACATTTTAATTTATATGAAAAGTCTAGTTTTCTACCTGCTAAAAGAATAAGCAATTCACCTAAGTTTACCAACTCATCTCAAAAATAAACCTCTTTTGTCTGAACCTT
The DNA here is from genome assembly GCA_019843815.1 of Montemys delectorum. Classification (NCBI taxonomy): domain Eukaryota; kingdom Metazoa; phylum Chordata; class Mammalia; order Rodentia; family Muridae; genus Montemys; species Montemys delectorum. The sequence continues at coordinate 20,607 of JADRCD010210442.1, forward strand.
AGTACAGTCCCTCTTTAACACATCCAGAAATCCTACTTTTAAGAATGTTCCCCTGCTGGGCAGTGGTGGCGCACGCCTTTAATCCCAGCACTTGGGGGGCAGAGGCAGGCGGATTTCTGAGTTCATTTCTGAGTTCGAGGCCAGCCTGGTCTACAGAGTGAGTTCCAGGACAGCCAGGGCTACACAGAGAAACCTTGTCTCAAAAACAAGAAAAACAAAAAACAAAACAACCCCCCCCCCAAAAGGAATGTTCCCCCAGACAATGAGATGGGCACCTGAGCCATTGCTTTGTTTTGTTTTCACTTTCTCTTTTACTGAGATAGGTCGTTATTTAGCAACTGGCCTGACTTGGGATCCTCCGTGTGTGCCACAGAGCCTGTCTAAAACCATTTAACTATGCAGAGCATACTAGTAAAACCCATCAATTTTTACTTTTCTAAAAGAATCAACTAGTTTGGAGGGAACTTCCTTAGAGCCACAGTCTAAGCAAACTTGTTCACAGAGCATCTAGGAATAAGCCATGGGCTGGCAGCACAGGGGAGCCTTCCACAGGAAGCCTCAGGAAGTAGGATTTCAATTCAATATGAGGAGGTGCTTTTACTCCTCAAAGCATTCCTTTCAACAATGGAATAGCCAATTCCAGAATGGTGTTTCTTACTGTGTAAAGAGACAGGACTGCTGGATACAGAGGCAAGCTGTGATAAATAAAAGAGCTAGACCAGTCATTTTTTTAAAAAGCTGATTCAGCTAATGTCTAAGCTTCCATTTGTAAAACAGAAGCTATTCTAACTCAGCAGTGTGCGTGAGAAACAGAAATGATGCAGAGTATGCAGGTAGGATGTGAACTGCTTCCAAGCTCGCTCTAACTGCTTCCGTGGATCTCTTCTCTCTACACACACCCCTTGCTATCTTGCTCCTCTCACCCTTCTCAATGTAAACATTTAACTTGTTCTCCAGCCCTTAACAGAAACAATCACAGAGCTCTGAGGAAATGTGTAGTATGATAAACATTCCTAAACTGGGAAATGAGAGCATGAATTTGGTTTCTGTTTCTAAGCAACTATATTTATGTTGGTCCTAATAACTGAAGCAGTGCCTACAAATATCACACTTGATCTTAACATAGTTCATAGAAAATATAAGTACTACTGCTCTTACCAACAAAGTCTATGGCCCAAGAGGTAGGGGGCTCTACCAGAGTTACACAGGAAGCAGCAGCTCAATAGTACCCAGTCTCCACCCTCCTAAAGCAAAACTACCACTCCTGCATCTTCTACTGGCAAGGCATTGTGGGTACAAACTTTGAATGTTTCCCCTCCTAGTCTGCATAACCTGTGCAGGTAAGGATCAAAACTTCAGGCCTGTGAGATGGCTCAGTGGGTTTGGAAGGAGAAAACTGACGCCATAAAGCTGTAGACAAACACATGCACACACACACACACTGGCATATACATGTCCCCTCCAACATCCTACATATACATATATACATATAAACACACTAAAAATAATTTTTTAAAAAACAAAAGATAAATATTCATTGTTGTTGGGAAGGTTGTCTCCTTGCCTCCCCTTTCCTCCAAAGTACAACCAGTTAAAAGGTACAAAGGCAGGCCAGGAGTGATAAAACATGCCTTTAATCCCAGCACCCGGAGGCAGAAGCAGGCTCTGCTCTGAGTCCGAGGCCAGTCTGGTCTACACAGAGGATTATGTGCACATAATACTCTGTGAATATTCAGGAAACAGATTAAACACTGCTTCAAGAGAGAACTGGAGAAAAAAGGGATGAAGTCCCTTTTAACAAAATATCTTTTTGTATTTAAAACCATGTGACTGGGGCTGGAGAGATGGCTTAGAGGTTAGGAGCACCGACTGCTCTTCCAGAGGTCCTGAGTTCAAATCCCAGTAACCACAAGGTGGCTCACAATCATCTGTAATTCGATCAGATGCCCTCTTCTGATGTGCCAGAAGCCAGCTACAGTGTACTTACATAGAATAATAAATAAATCTTTAAAAAAAAAAATGTGACTACACTATTGTAAAAGTCTTTTCCTCTTTTTGTGATATTTAGAAAATTGTTTTTATTTTCTTTTTTGTTTTTTTGTTTTTGTTTGTTTGTTTTTTGAGACAGGCTTTTGCAGTGAAGCTCAGGCTGGTCTCACAATTCACAAAGCCAACTGAGTGCTGGGACTACTGGAGTCCACAACCACCCTTGGCCTAAAAGCCATTTTTGGAGACTAATTTTTTTAAAAAACTTTGAAAGAATACAAATAATGTTTATAAAACACGGGCTCTGAAATTTCACTTGTTGGGTAACCGTGGGCAAATCATTTCATGTGTTTCAAGCCAAATTTCCTCACTTGTAAACTGTCGCCTGGTACCGTTTTACCTACAAGATTGTGAGGATTAAACAGCGTTCTGCACAGTATCTGGCACACTATTAGCCGACAATAAATGCCAATTACTGTTGTAATGTAGTACTAATACTGTCACTTCTCCCCCTTTTAAAAAAAGCATCATCCCAAATACACACCTGTTTTCAAGGCATACCCACAAGCATGGTGCCTTCCTACACATACTACAACGTTCTGCATTTTATAAACCACCTGTCCACATTTCATCATCTTTAATTAAAGTGGTAGCCTTGGGGCATCAATGTTAAATCGTTTCGCTGCTAGAAAAACCGAGGAAGCGGAAGGCAGGAACTCTTAGCTCAAATTTTCCTGTCTAAAATTAACTCCGAGTCTCTGAGCCCGTTCGTGACTCCCTTGGTCCCCTGCTCCCGGAGCCGTGTTCCGCGCGGCACTGACCTGAGCGAGCGCCCCGGGGCCCGGGACCTCGCGCCGGGCTCACACCGACTAGGCGCGCTCGGGCCGCCAGAGCGTCGCAGCGGCCGGGTCCGCTCCGCAGCCATGGCGCCTGCGGGGAAAGGGAGAAGACAAGCCGGGGCGGCGGGTCAGCAACGCCGCGGGCGCTGGGGAGTCCTGCCCAGCCCGGCCCGGCCAATCGCAAATACAGACCTGGACCTACGGCCGCTGCTCTGGGTCCGCAGCCTCACAGGGGAGCGGCTTCCGGTGCTATACGTCATCTCCGCGCGCCCCTCCGACGCCCAGCGCCGGGCGGAAGCGGCTCTACTTCCGGCTCCCGCCGGCCGGGTACGTCGAAGACTGGCCCGGACTGTGCAGAAGGGCCGAATTTGCCTAACCGCCTGTCTGCTCTTACACATTATGATTCTGAACAAGGTGGCTCTCTCGAATTTACACAGTGTTTAGTTTTCCTCATCTACCTTTTTTTTTTTTTTCTTAACCAAGTTAGGGTAATATTTCACAGTGGAGAAAGGGCTAAGGCTCCAAATTGACATGCGACTATATTCAAACAGCCCACTGACACTTGGCACCTCCTAAACATGGTCTTGACACAGTTTAACAAATCCCTAACTGCGTGAGGTCTACATCTAGTTGTAGGAGGAAGACAGTATAAATACCAAAGTATACGACAAGGAGCAAGTACTGAGGAAAACAAAAAATGGTAAGGGAGTCTACTGAGTGAATTAAGCTTGAATCACAGCACATACTTGCACTCTGTCCAAAACGTGGTTTCTCAACCATGGAGATGACTGTTCTCTGCAACACTTGTTATTTATCAACTCACTAGCTTGAATTCTCCAGATAGAAGTGGTAAGCAAGAACTCTTTAAAGGCTACTGTGTGAAAGCTTTGTTTGATGGGACAGGGTTTCTCTGTAACCCTGGCTGGCCTGAACTTGCTCTGTAGACCAAGCTGGCCTTGAACTCAAAGATCTGCCTGCCTCTCCCAAGTGCTGGGACTAAAGGTGTGTGCCATCATTGCCCAGCTTTTTTCCTATTTAAAGCTTTTGTTTCCCTTGTTTTACAGCATGCACCAGAACAACAAGCAGAGAAGGGCAAGAGCTAGGAGAAAAAGGAGGAGTTGTTAAGTTTTTATTCAAGCCTTGAGTATCTAGACCCCTTAGCTCTACAGGGGTTACCCTTGTGTAGACCTAATTCCTTAGCCCTTAACACCTGCTAGTGTTGCAACTCTTGGCCCATGGTGCCTGAGAATCTTAGCTTTAAAGATTTGACAGCTAAGCTAGAGATAGTGGCCCAGGTGCATACTCCCAGCACTTTTTGAGCAGATGTGGGGTAATCAAGAGCTCAAGGTCTACTTTCGGTGTTGAGGAAGTGAGCAGGACCCAGTCTCTGCCTTCTCAGTTGTTACAAACTTTTTTTTTTTTTTTTTTTTTTTTTTTTTTTTTTTTTTTTTTTTGAGACAGGGCTTCTCTGTATAGCCCTGGCTGTCCTGCAACTCACTCTGTAGACCAGGCTAGTGGCCTGGAACTCAGAAATCTGCCTGCCTCTGCCTTCCAAGAGCTGGGATTAAAGGTGTGCTCCACCAATGCCCAGATTGTTACAAACTTTTCTCCTTCAGCTCTCTAGTTCTTCTGTCCTTCCTCCTTTCCTGACTTCTCTGCTGCTGCTCCAGCTGTCAATCACCTTGCCACTTTCTAAGCTTTCCATGCTGACTGATTCTCTTGCTGCCACTATGAGAGTTTCCCATCTACCATCAGCCTTTCTCCCTATGTAACCAGCTCAGCACACAGTACTGAATGTTGGGGAGATCACTGGGGAGAAGAGCCTTTTACTAGGCTTAACGTTACAACGGGAGGGTGAGAGGTGTAGGAGATCGTCTCCCAGCCAACTTGATTGACTTCAGTGACTTGATTACAGCACTCCCAGCAGCTTGATTACACAGCCAGAGAAGGGTCTGAATCAGCTACAGTTATGGAAGTTTATGTTTGGGCCAATCACAGCCTTTCCCCCTTTTTACAAGACAGGGTTTCTCTGTATAGCCCTGGCTGTCTTGGAACTCACTCTGTAGACCAGGCTGGCATCGAACTCAAGAAATCTGCCTGCCTCTGCCTCCCAAGTGCTGGAATTAAAGGTGTGTGCCACCACTGCCTGGCTCCCCCCCCCCACTTCTTATTTATAGGAAGTGAACATTAGACAAATGGCTTTCAGTAAGGATTTAAATAACTTATTAACACTAATAATGATTTTTATTAGTCTGACAGTGCTTTTTTTTTTTTTTTTTTTTTTTTAAATTAAACTTTAGGGGCTGGAAAGAAAGCTCAGCAGTTAAGGGCATTGGCTATTCTTCCAGAGGACCCAAATTAAATTCCCAGCATCCACATGGTGGTTCAGGAGTGTTTGTAAATCCAATCCCAGGAGATCTGACACCCTTTTCTGGTCCGGGTACCAGGAACGCAAGTAATACATAGATATGCATGCAAGCAAAACCCCTACACACATAATAAAAAGTATGTTTGTACATACATACCATATTGAATGTGGAGGTCAGAGGACAATTTAAAAGAGTTAGTTCTTTCCCTTTTAAAACCTCCTGAATCTCATCTCAGTGCTTTAAGGATACTCAACACCTGCTCAGTGACCCATGGAGACTGATTGGGCCCTCCTCCTCTATCCCAGTCATACTCTTATCGTACTGTCTTCAGGGTTGGACAAAAAGCAGCAAGACTTTTAGTATTAAGAACCAGATCTGAGGGCTGGTGAGATGGCTCAGCATGTAAGAGCACTGACTGCTCTTCCGAAGGTCCTGAATTCAAATCCCAGCAACCATGCGGTGGCTCACAACCACCTGTAATAAGATGTGACGCACTCTTCTGGTGCGTCTGAAGATAGCTACAGTGTACTTATTTATAACAATAAATAAATCTTTGGGCCGGAGTGAGTGGGGCTGACCAGAGCAAGCCGGATTGACCAGAGGAAGAGGGGCCGACTGGAGCAAGCAGAGCGAGCAGAGGTTCTAAAGTCAATTCCCAACAACCAGATGAAGGCTCACAACTATTTTGTACAGCTACAGTGTGTACTCATGCATAAAATAAATCTAAAAAAAAAAAACCAGATCTGAGACACACAAAGGCCTGCCCACTACAGGAGCCTTTATGTGGAAATATGTGGTGCAGAGATAATATATTAATCAGGGTTCTCTAGAGTCACAGAATTTATGGTTAGTCTCTATATAGTAAGGGAATTTGTTGATGACTTATAGCCTGTAGTCAAACTCCCAACAATGGCTCTCCACAGCTGAGGCACTGGGTGATTTAACAGGGCGAGTACTGAAGAGCTCAATGTTATGGTATGAGTGCTGGAGAACAGGCAGCTTGACCAACTCAGCTACCACCCAGGCCCAGATCCAGGGTTGGCCCACCCCAACATCTACCCCTTCTCTAAACTGCTGGAGTCCATGAAGCTGCAGGACCTCCTTGACATGGGGCTAGGGCTACAAAAGGATATCCAAAAGGAGTCTCAGTAAGGATCCAGTATTGATAGTGAGTAGCAGGAACCAGACCAATGTGCATTGCAATGAACATTTGCAAGTAAAGATGTATGGGCAGAAGGGTATACTGTGGGACACACTACAACTTACATGACCAGATTTTTCGTTTTGTCTTTTATTTTCTTTTGTTGGGGAGGTAGGTTGCAAGGGTAGAGGGCAGATACAAAGGGACTGGAGATAAGTGGATTGAGGTACATGATATGAAATTCACAAAGAATCGATAAAAAGTTTTAACCCCCCCAAAAAAACACATGTAAACACTTTATATGCTATTATTTAAATTCCTACATTATTATAAGGTAGTTACTATTATTACTTCTGTATTTACAGATGAGGACACCCCTTTAGAGATGAGATTAAAAAAAGATTTGGGTATCTCGCCTAAGGTTACAGTTGTAGGATTTAGGGACAAACCAATTTCAGAGCACAAACTAGCCTTCTGTGACCGCTGGACTAGTAAGTTACATTCACAGGCGCTCATGCACCTGTAGCTTATCTAACTCAGGACCAATATTGCTGCTTCCAGAGGCTGTGTGGATATTTGCGGTCCATACTGCCTCTGGAAACCATGTGGAAGTCCATGATCCATGCTGCCGTTGGCTCCTATGGGCAAGGAAGCTTCTTTTGCAGTGGAATCAATGATTGAAGACTCATAACTAAGAATTAGAAACATCCCCCAAAAGAAACAGTACAGAGAGGAAGTTGTTGAAGAGAGTCCTTAAAAATTATAATAAAGATATCTGAGGGCTGGAGAGATGGCTCAGCAGTTAAGAGCACTGACTGCTTTTCCGAAGGTCCTGAGTTCAAATCCCAGCAACCACATGGTGGCTCACAACCATCCATAATGAGATCTGACGCCCTCTTCTGGTACGTGTGAAGACAGCTACAGTGTACTTTCATATAATAAATAAATGAATTAAGATTAAAAAAAATAAAGGTATTTGAAATATAGCTCTTTACAGTAGATGGCTTCTAGTGGGGGGAGGTGGGGAAGGACAGTTTTCTTTCAAGAACTGGCCACTGGGCGTTTGACCATGCTCCAATGAGCATATGGGCAACACAAATTGGTCTTGGTGTATTTTTTTTTCTGGGGGGGAGGGTGCAAGGGTGAGATAGTGGACCTGGGTGAGATGGAAAGTGAGTGTAATTGGGCACACTGTATGAAATCCCCAAATAATTAATAAAAATATTATGTTGGGGAAAATTTACTTTTTTTTTTTTGGTTTTTCAAGACAGGGTTTCTCTGTGTAGCCCTGGCTGTCCTGGAACTCACTCTGTAGACCAGG
>JADRCD010210442.1:28362-40875 GCA_019843815.1 Montemys delectorum
AAGGGTTTCTCTGTGTAGCCCTGGCTGTCCTGGAACTCACTCTGTAGACCAGGCTGGCCTCGAACTCAGAAATCCGCCTGCCTCTGCCTCCCAAGTGCGGGGATTAAAGGCGTGTGCCACCAATGCCTGGCTGTCTTTTTTTTTTTTTAAGATTTACTTATTTTATGTATATGAGTACACACTGTAGCTGTACAGACAGTTGTGAGGCTTCAACTGGTTGTTGGGAATTGACTTTAGGACCCTAGTCACATCAGAGGCACCAGAAGAGGGCGTTGGGCGGTTGTGAGCCACCATGTGGTTGCTGGGATTTGAACTCACGACCTTCAGAAGAGCAGTTGGCGTTCTTACCCGTTGAGCCATCTCACCAGCCTGAGGACTTTGTCTTAATCAGCAACAACATAATGGTTGTAAATGGCAGATAGGGAGGCCAATATGTGCAGAGAAGATATGTATGGGAGCAGAATGGCTGTGGCAAGAACATGAAAATAAATAAGCTCAGTGCCCAGAGCAGTAGTCCAGGATTTTAAACTCAGCACTTGGGAGGCAGAGGCAAGTGAACCTCTGTGAATTTAAGGCCAGCCTGGTCTACAAACTGTGAGTTTGTCCAGCCAAAGTTACAGAGTAATCATGGGACTTTGCTTATTGTCTTGCTTGTTCCTCATTGTACTGCCCGCCCTTAATACTTGCAGGTGATTAAAATGGTATAAAAGTAGATTGCCTTCAGTCTCAGAACTGGTTGGGGTCATGCTACAATGTTGTCTAATTGTTTTTTTTTTCTTCCTCTTCACTCCTGCACTGGAGACCCTGTTGACTGAGGGGGGTTGATCACAAAACAAACAAACTATTGAAATTAGACTGCAAGTAGAAACATATTTAGCATATGTTTTTATGCTAAATGTTTTTAGCATAACCCCTACACACTTCAAGAAAACAACACATATCAAGTGCTATGTTTCTTCAGTATAATTTAAGATGGAATAAATGAAATTTTCTATTTGGAGGTAAGTTTACCTAAGGAAGATAATTTGTATTTCTCTGTGGGGGTGGCTTTGAAACAGGGTTTCATGTAACTTATCTGCGGTGGTCTGTATTTCTCTCTTTTTTCCTCTTTCTTTTCTTTGGATTTTTGTTTATTTGTTTGTTTTTTGAGACAGGGTTTCTCTGTATAGCCCTGGCTGTCCTGGAACTCACTCTGTAGATCAGGCTGGCCTTGAACTCAGAAATCCGCCTGCCCCGCCTCCCAAGTGCTGGGATTAAAGGTGTGCGCCACCACTGCCCTTCTTTGGTTTTTTAATACAGGGTTTCTTTGCATAGCTCTGGCTGTCCTAAAATAATTCACTCTATAGCCAGGCGGTGGTGGCACACGCCTTTAATTCCAGAGGCAAACGGATTTCTGAGTTCGAGGTCAGCCTGGTCTACATAGTGAGTTCCAGGATATCCAGGGCTACACAGAGAAACCCTGTCTTGAAAAAACCAAAAATAAAAAAAAAAATAATAATTCACTCTGTGGACTAGGCTGGACTCGAACTCACAGAGATCCAGCTGCCTCTGCTTCCCAAGTGCACCACCACCAGCAGCTACCAGCAGCTATTTCTTATAATTGATCTTACATAACTTAAGCCAGAAATTCAGAATCCCTCCCAAAGAGACACACATAAGACCTGAATATATGATGTTTCTTTGGGAGAGAAAAATATATGGATTCATATGTACTCCTTAATGTTTAGAATAGTTATACCATGTGCACATACTGGGGATTAGACACCTTCTCTCCTTGGGAGGTGATACTGTGTGAACCTGATGTAGGTGAAGGGTTCTTTGGACTTCCACATGTATTTTACCTAGAACGCAGAGTAACGAAAAGGAGTCTGTTTCATGAGACACACTGAGTGGATACATGAAAGGTTTGTTTCTTCCCCTTTGTTCTGGATTCTCACTGGCTGTAACATGATAAGCACTCACTGTCCTATCCTATGCAGGCAGCAGGTATTCTGGGACAAAAGCTCAGAGTGGTTGGCAAGAAACCTTATCCTTAAAGTTTGAGACTCAAAGTGCTGTACTGCAATTGCTGGCTGGTCAGAGTTATCCTGACATCCTATTGTGCTTAACTTGGCACATGAACTTAATAATTTTCAAAGCCCTGAAATTGTGCACAGACAACATGCCGGTGAGTTTCTGATGTATCTTCGAAGTATTGCTAGCTATTAAGATAGGTCGTTCTGCATGTAAGTCATTAGCACTGAGAAAAATCGCAAGTAGTGCAGTTTGTAACAGCAAGAGTTTGCTTTGTTTTGTATTTTCCTATTCGGTTGATATGGCAAAGGAAAAGTAGGAGTCAGAATTCCTCCGTGGTTATGTGTGGACTTTAAATGATGACAGATCTGAGTTCACAGTATAAGCTTAATTTGGAAGTTAATCTATCTAAGATGGGTATCAGTGGGACTCAATGAAGCAAACTGTAAAGTATACAGCACAGTTGCTGGCACACAGCAAGCACTCAGTTGGAGGTAACTCTGTAAGTTGCTTCCAAATAGTAAAGTTCTAGTAAACAGAGATTTAATTGCTTTAAAGTTCCCTAGCTCTGTTACAATTCTGTACACCCCCTTCTAGATGGACCCTTTCTATCTCTCTGGGTAAGGTGGAGTAAGCCCAGCACAGGTGCACCAGAATGCTCTCTGCAGTTAATAGGAATCTGCCCACATTGACTGACATGTCAGATGGGTTAGATTAAATGGAAAGTTATACTAAAATGTAAATGTCTATCATGGGATGGTGGACACCCAAAGCAACCACATCATGGAAAACGATCCTTGACCTTTGTAATCAGAGAGGAAACTGACCCAGGTGTTCCCATTCAAGAACTATATTTATGTTTCCAGTACCTGAGCCATCTTTGTATCTTCAGTTTCTCAAATAGCATATATATATATGTATATATATGCTATGTATGTATGTATGTATGTATGCATATATATACACATATACATATATACATATACATATATATGCACACACACACACACACACACACACACACACACACACACACACACATACTCTCACACTCCCATCCAAACAAGGAGGTGAACAACCAACATTGAGGTCCACTCTCTGGCAAACACTCAACTCCGTAACACTGGAGAAGAGGGGAACATAATCTTGTGACCCGGGAGACAGCCATCTAGTAGAGGAGAGAAGTAATAATAATAGAATAGGATGCACTGCTAAGGACTGTAAGAAGCCCACACAGGAGTTGGTGGGTGGAATGAACAGGGATGGAAATGGAGCTTCAGAGGACATAACTCCTTCTCTCACTTAGGTGACGCTCTGCCGACTCCGGACTCACCAGTGGTGTTTCGTTCTCTTTACCGTCGTACTGTTTCATGCCTTGCTCTTTGGAGCTGACTTTGTAGAAGAATATTTCTTACGTTCTTTGCCTCATGTAGATATGAAAATTCTCGATATTAAGGACAAGGCAAGAAAATTGAACCTGGAACCTTTAAGAGCGAATCCTTCCAAGTATTATGTCCTGAGCCAGCCTGAGGCATGTAACGGGAAGACCATCTTTCTGCTCTCTCTTATCTTCAGCAGCCCAGGGAATGGAACAAGACGGGAGCTCATCCGGAAAACCTGGGGTAGTGTGACCAACATCCAAGGCTACCCAGTTCTCACACTGTTTGCTCTGGGGATGCCAGCGTTGGTAACTACGCAGGAAGAGATAGACTTGGAGTCTCAGAAGAATAATGATATAATTGAAGGGGTCTTCTTGGACAGCTCTGAAAACCAAACCCTGAAGGTCATCTCAATGACCCAGTGGGCTGTGGCCTTCTGTCCCAATGCTCTGTTCATTCTCAAAGCTGATGAGAAGGTATTTATCAATCTCCCGGGGTTGGTAGACTATCTTCTCAGCCTGAAAGGCCACCTGGGAGGTGTCTATTTAGGAAGAGTTATTCATCAGGATCTACCTAACAGAGACCCCCAGAGCCAAGAATTTGTCCCTCTTAGTGAGTACCCCGAAAAATACTACCCAGACTACTGCAGTGGCGAGGCCTTCATAATGTCCCAGGATGTGGCTCAGATGGTGTATGTGGTTTCAAATGAAGCACCTATTATGGTGCCGGCTGATGTGTTTGTAGGGATCTGTGCTAAGTCCTTGGGCCTTCTGCCTATCCACAGTTCTCGGTTTTCTGGGGAAAGACACATCACATATAACAGATGCTGCTACAAGTTCACCTTTACATCCTCAGAGGCTACAGATGCCGAAACTTCCCTGGCATGGAAAGAACTGAATGACGGGAAAGAGTGTTCGCTGTTTGAGACTTACTATGGGCTCATTTCCTGCAAGCTTCTGACATACCTTGACAGCTTCAAGCATTTTCACACAGGGAGCACAGAAGAGCGTGCTGTGTATTTTGGTGACTAATATTCACTCGCTGTTAGCTGTCTTCTTCTTAAAGTGCTGTTTTCCTATTACAGAAGGCAAACTCTCTGGGCCCACGTTAGGTAGCTTCTCTGACTCTGTCCATACCTAGCAAAACCACAAGATGTTCCTAGTGTTCTGATGTATTCAATCTTGACATCTTGATTTTCATATTTTCATTTAAAATAGGACAGAGTGAAACTCTTGAAAATAAAACCTTCAATTTCATTATGACATATATTATGATGTACAGTGTGTTATGTGTTCTAATTTTTTAAAAAATTATTTATTGTGTATGTGCACATGCATAGGTGTGTAATATGTGTGTCACAGGACATGTATGGAGGTCAGAAGTAAGTTCTTCCCTTCCAACATGTGCGTTCTAGGACTGGAACTCAGATCATCAGACTTGACAGCAACCACTCCTGCCCAGTGAGCCATCTCACTGACCCATACAAGTGATGCACAGCTAGAACACATTCTGAATGCCTGAATCCATTTACTTAGCATATATGCTTCCTTACATACTTTTTGTTGTTGTTGTTTTAAATTTTTAAAATGATTTATTTTATTATATAGTGTTCTGCCTGCATGTGTGCATACCTGTAGGTCAGAAGAGGGCAACAGATCCTGTTATAGGTAGCCATGAGCTACCATGTGGTTGCTGGGAATTGAACTCAGGACCTTCGGAAGAGCAGTCAGTGTTCTTAACTGCTGAGCCATCTCTCCAGCCCTGTTTTAATTTATTTTTAAAGATTTATTTATTTTATGTATGTGAGTACACTGTCTCTGTCTTCGGACACACCAGAAGAGGGCATCAGTTCCCATTACAGATGGTTGTGAGCCACCATGTTGTTGCTGGGAATTGATCTCAGGACCTCAGGAAGAGCAGCCAGTGCTCCTAACCACTGAGCCATCTCTCCCTCTTTTTTTTGTTTTTTTTGAGACAAGGTTTCTCTGTGTAGTCCTAGCTGTCCTGGAACTCACTCTGTAGACCAGGCTGGCCTCAGAATTTTCAGAACTCAAAAATTTGCCTGCCTCTGCCTCCCAAGTGCTTGGATTAAAGGTGTGCACCACCACTGCCTGGCTCAGCTCCTCCTTACATACTTTTTGTGGTTAAAAAAAAAATGTTTGTGCTCAGCACACACACACACACACACACACACACACACACACACACACACACACACACACAAACTATCATTACTGTGAAGTATACTGGATTTCCTGAACTTATTCGTGTCAAACTGAATTTGTTTGGTCCCTGAAGGGCCAGGGGAGTTCTGGAGCTTGGGGAGCAGGCCTGGGGCAACAATTGGACTAAATCATGTCCAGACCCTGGATATATTGTCCTGAGATGGGCAGGAGCAAGAGTCCTGCGTGTCCATTGTAAGTAGACTCATGCCCTGACCTTTGCCTTACCAGAGGAGGTTAAGTAGCCTGGTAGTCAGGTTAAACTTCCTTTTCCCTTACAATGTCATGTCCAGTGGCAGCTAGAATTCCTCATCATGCAGACAGATAAGGCAACCCCGGCCTGGACTAATTATGTACACTCACTCCATAGCCCCAATTCACTCCACAAAAGTTTAAATAGCCTTTGTTCTCCCTAATGAAACAAGCTGTTCAGTAAAGCCTGCCTCCCCAGAAGTCTGTTTCTCCTCAAGCTCCCTGGCTAACAGGTCCCTTGACTAGCAACCCTCTGCCCAGCTCCCAAAATCTAGAAACCATCAGTTCACTGAGTTTGGCATTTTTACTTGCTTGACCTATTGCACTCACCACAATGTCCTCTTGTTCCTCTGTACTGGTGCAAATGATGATTTTTTCTTTTCTTTTCTTTTCTTTTCTTTTCTTTTCTTTTCTTTTTCTCCAAGACAGGGTTTCTCTACATAGCCCTGGCTGTCCTGGAACTCACTCTGTAGACTAGACTGGCCTCAAACTCAGAGATCCACCTGCCTCTGCCTCCCAAGTGCTGGGGTTAACAGCATGCACCACCACAGCCTGTTGATAGTTCTTTCTTAAGGAGGAATAGTATTCCCTTGTGAGTACCAACCACATTATCATTTTTTAAATTGTGTGTGGTGCGTGTGTGTGTAAGCACACCAGAGAACAATCTAGCAGATCTCTCCCTCTACCATGTGGTCATGGAGACCAGACTTAGGTTTTGAATTAGTTTTAGCTGAGTGACTCACCAGCTCTGATCTTTATCTGCTCATTCACTGATGGAAACAGGTTTATTACATACTTTGACTGTTGTGAATGATGCTAGAAAGATTGTAGTTGGGTAAATATCCTGATTGTATGTTCTTTCAGAATATATCCAGAAGGGAGATTTCTGGACTGGCATACCTTAGTTCTAACTTTAATTTCTGAGACTGCCACATTGCTTTCCATAATGGCTGTATGGTGTACCTTCGTTCCAGTGGTGTGCCAGGACTCATTTTCCTCCACATCCTCATCGCTTACTCTCTGTCCTTGTTACATCAGCCTGTTCAGTAGGTCAAAATGATAGCTCACTGTAGGTCTATCTAACTTGCATCTTCCTGATGGTTAGCAGTGGTAAGTATCTCTTTAGTTACCTTGACTAGTTGTGGCCTTAATTTTGGTCATGTTTTTTGATGTGGTCATGCTAGGTTGCCCAGGCTGGTCATGAATTTCTGGGCCCACCCACCATGGCCTCTGACAGCTGGAACAACCAGATTGCATCACTGTGCCCAGCTCTGTTGGCCATTTGTACGCCTTCTTTTGAGAAATGTCAATTTAGGTAGGGCTTTTTGCTTGGCTTCGAATTGTTATTGAATTCCACACCCCCTTTGCTTTTTGAGGCAGAGTTTCTCTGTGTAGCCCTACCTGTCCTGGAACTAGGCTGTCCTCAAACTCAGAGACTCACTTATCTCTGCCTCCTGAGTGCTGGGATTTAAGGCCACTGGCATCTGCTTGGCACTTCACCTATTTTTTTTTTCAAGACAAGGTTTCTCTGTGTATCCCTGGCTGTCCTGGAACTCACTCTGTAGACCAGGCTGGCCTTATACTCAGAAATTCACCTGCCTCTGCCTTCCAAGTGCCAGGATTAAAGGCGTGCACCACCACTGCCCGGCTACTTCCCCTACTTTTCATTATTTTTTTCTGGTATATTTTGATTACTAATCTCTTAATAGATGATGTAGCATTTTCTCCCATTTGACAGTCTCTCAGTGCTTTTGGCTCTTCCTATTGCTATACAGCTTTTTACTTTGCCATGGTCTCATCTGCATGTTTTCAACAGTCTTGCCTGTGTTTGGTGAGTCATATGAAAACATACAACTCAGCAGTGCAGCTTTCCTTTTGTAGTTTATTCTGGTCGTTTGACATTTCCAATCTTCAAGGCTTTTCTCTGTCATGACGTCCTTTTTGTATGTGCTCTGGGCTGAAGGTCTAAGTTTATCTTTTCACATGTAGTATTGTTTTTTTTCTACCACCATTTACTAAGGATAATATATTCTGTTCTTGGCATCCTTCTTGGCTACTGACCATAAGCTTTCAATTTTATTTCTGAGGGCTCTGTCCTAGTCTACTAATCCATGTGTCTTTTCATGACAGGCCCACACTATTTTGTTCTCTGTGGCTTTAGAGTATATTTTGAAGTCAGGTAGTGTGGTGCAGCTAGCTTTGTTCTTCTTACTTGATATAGGTGTGATGCATTGGGGTCTTTTTCTTTTTTTCTTTTTTAAAAAGACTTATTTATTTTTATGTATATGAGTACATACTGTAGCTGTACAGATAGTTGTGAGGAATTGACTTTTAGGATCTCTGCTCTGGTCGGTCAGCCCCGCTCACTCCGGTTGAGCCCTGCTCACTCTGGCCCAAAGATTTATTTATTATTATAAATAAGTACACTGTAGCTGTTTTCAGACCCCCCCCCAGAAGAGGGCGTCAGATTTCATTATAGGTGGTTGTGAGCCACCATGAGGTTGCTGGGATTTGAACTCACGACCTTTGGAAGAGCAGCTGGTGCTCTTACCTGCTGAGCCATCTCACCAGCCCCAGTCTTTTCCTCATCTATATGATTTACAAATCTTTCTTTTTCTCTTTTGGTGCGGGTGTCATTGGAATTTTGAGAGATTCCTTGGATGTGAGAAACAATGACTATTCACTTAATAGAATAATGGAGACTGAGAGAAGCAAAGGTGACAAGGTTTATCCTATGTCCCTGCAAAATTGGATGTCCTTCTAGAATGTCATGACACATGACCCTTCCTCCCATTTTGACTAATCAAGAGGGTACCATCTTCCAGGTCATCTAGGTTTACCTTCCCCTCTGTAGCTTAAGTTCTCTTGTGTTACATCCTGCTTTTTTTGTTTGTTTTAAAGATTTATTTATTACATATAAGCATACTGTTGTTTTCTTCAGACATCCCAGAAGAGGGCATTAGATCCCAATACAGATGGTTGTGAGCCACCATGTGGCTGCTGGGATTTGAACTCAGGACCTCTGGAAAAACAGTCGGTGCTCTTAACCACTGAGCCATCTCTCCAGCCACTATATCCTGCTTCTTTTAAAGCTTATTAGGAAAACAGTGTTGTCGGCAAGCTTGGATGCTAGTAAGTTTTTCTTCTAAGCTGCTGCTTGGTGGTTCTAGATTAGCAGACTTTCGGGAATAGCTAGACTAGCAGGCATTAGGAGAGGTCTAGTATTTTCTGTTCACTTGTAGCTGGCTCAAGGCACCTTTGAGAATGAGCCACCAGATTTTATTTCTAATAATTCACAAAATACAAGTCTGCAGATTAAGTAGAACATCTGGATAGCTGGATAGCAATGTGCACAATTATTGGGGGTGGAGGAAGGGACAAAGTTCCACCATGTAGCTTAGGTTGGTCTTGAGATTATGATCCTCCTGCCTCAGTCTTCTGAGAGCTAGAATAACAGGTGTGCATCACTCTACCACCAGTACCTGGGCATTTCTATCTTTCCAGAAGTTTGCAAGGTTTCCTAAGATGGTTTCCTTAAAGTAATTGATCTACTTCACTACGGGGCTCCTATAATTCAAAGACTAGGTTTTACCAAACCGTCCTATGATAACCTTTTTTGTTTTTGTTTTTTTGAGGCAGGGTTTCTCTGGATAGCCCTGGCTGTCCTGGAACTCACTCTGTAGACCAGGCTGGCCTCGAACTCAGAAATCTGCCTGCTTCTGCCTCTCAAGTGCTGGGATTAAAGGTGTGTGCCACCACTGCCCGGCTTCATCCTGTGAATCTTACAAGCTGGCTTCAGTCCTTCATTTATTGTATTTTTGCTCTCCTATGAGCATACATTTCCCACTAGTCTGATTGAGTTAACATTCTTTCTTTTTCTGGAAGTCCATCTCCCAAGAGCTGGAAAATGTCCTGCAATTATGTTGTTAAATAACATTTCTTGGCATTTTCCAACCTGCCTTGCCTTGACAGTCTGATAATGTGAGAATCTGTTGATCAATCCTGAAGGACTTCTTCATCTCTCTTAGTTTTCTCCTGTTCCATTCTGCATTATTTCGAAGGACTTATGATTCAAAAAAAATTTTTTAAGAATTACAAAAAATTTTTATTTGCATGTTTGTGTGCTGGTGCCTGTAAAGCCCAGAAAGGGCATTGGATCCTCTGAGTTGGTGTTACAAGCTGTTGTGAACTGCCAGGTGTGAGTACTGGGACGCCAACTGAGACCTTCTTCAGGAGCACTAAGTTCTCATAGCTGCTGAACCATCTTGCAATGTGAAATTCTTCTGTTTGAGCTGCTCTGTTGTTAAAATCTTAATTATAGTTCATTCATTCAGTTCTTCAGCTCCAAGACTATTAAATAATGTGTGTGTGTGTGTGTGTGTGTGTGTGTGTGTGTGTGTGTATGTGGTGTGTCACATGGATGAAGAATTTCTCTGGGTTTCACTGATTTGCCTGTGTTCTCTTGTATCTTGCTGAGTTTTCTTGGGATCATTATTTAGATGTCCTCATCAGGCACTTCATAAATTCCATCTGTGGGGTTAGTTACTAGAAAACTACCAGATTCCTTTGATAGCATCTGCCTTCATTAGCGTTCTATTGCTGTGAAGGGACACCATGACCACAACAACTCTTATAAAGAAAAACCTTTAACTGGGGCTGGCTTACAGTTTCAGAGGTTTAGTCCATTATCAACATGGTGGGAAGCACGGTGGCATGCAGGCAGACGTGGTGCTGGAGAGGGAGCTAATTGTTCAATGTGTGGAACAGCAGGCAGCAGGAAGAGACACAGACAGCCACTAGGTCTGGCTTGGGCTTCTGAAACCACAAAGCCCACCCCCAGTGACACCATTCCTCCAACAAGGTCACACTCCCTAACACTGCCACTCTCTAACGACCAAACATTCAAATAGTTGAGCCTATGGGAGACATTCCTATTTAAATCACCACACTATCACATTTCTTGTCTCTTACCTCTATTGATATCTGCACAATAATAGACTAGTCTCTTTTCTAAGTTTATAGAATGCCTTTCCTAGGGACTCAGCAGCACTTGGATCCTAGGGTAGGGAGTGCTGTTTTGATTCCTGGTGGCTGTAACCGCTGTAAGCCGCTGCTCTGACTGGGCTTCTTTGGCTGTAGTTGATGTCACCAATGACTCTGGATGTTTCAGTGGCCTGGGATCCATGTTTCTGTGGCCACATGGATAGGGCTTCAGGGGTCAGTCCTGTTCTAAGTTTTCATAGGACAGACTTACCTGAGAGGATCCCTGATAGTGCTGAGACTGACTCCACTGTGTTCCAGGGCTCAGGGTCCTGCTGGACAACTGGTGTGCCTGTGACATACAGATTGACACGAAGACAAAGATGGATACAATTTTCCCATCAAGCCAAGGACTATAAGGAATTCCCAGCAGCTTAGATCCAAGGGACAGGTAAATCTGGTGCTGAGCATCATGCTCCAGCACTGGCATGGGTCCAGGGAGGAATGTGTTCCAGAGGTGTTGTGTGACAAAATTTGTCCTGAGGAGACATTACATACATTTGTACTCTTCCCAGATCGGGAGCCTACAACAAACCAAAGTCCAGATACCACCAAAGTGCAGCTTGGTGAACCAATGAGGGTTTTTTGTTTGTTTGTTTGTTTTTTGGTTTTTCGAGACAGGGTTTCTCTGTGTAGCCCTGGCTGTCCTGGAACTCACTCTGTAGACCAGGCTGGCCTTGAACTCAGAAATCCGCCTGCCTCTGCGAAGGACACAGGCTTCATTAAGTTGGACTAAGCGACCTGAATTGGTTATTCGACTGTCTATCAAGTGGAACCGATCATGCTAGTCTTTGTATACAAAGAATAAAAATGTGAAGACCTTTAAAAAAAAAAGTCTAATTGCTTATGAAAGAAGCCTCTGGCTCCTCCCATACACACTTGGCAGGCTGAACCATGTCACCATCATGGTGGGGATACTCCAAGTCAAGTCAGTAGGGGCTGAACCATTTCACCTTTACAGTGGGGTAGCTTGAGGCCACACAGCTGACTTTGCCTTGGGGCATAGAGCAAAGAACACAAGAAGTCTCCGAAGCTACTTGCCTTAAAATAAGCAGTGGTGGCTCCCGCCTTTAATCCCAGCACTTGGGAGGCAGAGGCAGGTGGATTTCTGAGTTCGAGGCCAGCATGGTCTACAGAGTGAGTTCCAGGACAGCCAGGGCTATACAGAGAAACCCTGTCTTGAAAACCAAATAAACCAAAAAATTAGAATAAGTAGGATCTTTTCATTCTTTAGCATTTTTCCCTTTTTTCTTTCTTTTTTTTGGTTTTTCGAGACAGGGTTTCTCTGTGTAGCCTTGGCTGTCCTGGAACTCACTCTGTAGGCAAGGCTGGCCTGGCCTCAAACTCAGAAATCCACCTGCTTCTGCCTCCCAAGTGCTGGGATTAAAGGCTTGCCCAACACTGCCCAGCACTCTTTAGCATTATCTATGGAGGCTTTTAGAGGCACACCCAAACTGCATCTCTTCAGGACACACCTAACTACATCTGACATAGTTATCTATTTAAGCTTTTATATATTGGTAACAATTAGGCTTCCTATGTACAATAACCAAATATCTCCTCTCTCTCTCTCTCTCTCTCTCTCTCTCTCTCTCTCTCTCTCTCTC
>JADRCD010210442.1:40885-61713 GCA_019843815.1 Montemys delectorum
CTCTCTCTCTCTCTCTCTCTCTCTCTCTCTCTCTCTCTCTCTCTCTCTCTCTCTCTCTCACACACACACACACACACACACACACACACACACACACACACAAACACTTGCATACTGTTTCAGTTTGGGCTGAAGACACCATGACCAAGGCAACTAATTGCAATTGGCTTACAGTTTCAGAGGTTTAGTCCATTATCATCACAGCAGGAAGCATAGCAGCATGCAGGCAGATATGGGGCTGGAGGAGCTGAGAGTTCTACATCTTGATCAGAAGGCCACCAAGTGACACTGTTCCACCCTGGATGGAATTTGAGCATAGGAAACCTCAAAGCTCAGCACCCATAGTGACACACCTCCTGATAGTGCCATTCCCTATGGGCCAAGCATTCACACGAATCTATGGGGGTCAGACTTATTCAAACCACCACACTTATGAAATGCACACATCGCTTTTATTAAATTTGAATAGAAAAAAACATAACAAAAGCAGAGTAAGAGCCAGTGGTGTACACCTTTAATCCCAGTACTTGGGAGGCAGAAGCAGGTGAATCATAGTGAGTTCCAGGACAGTCATGAACTCAGGGATACAAGAGAAGCCCTGTCTCAGAAAAACAAAACAGCAGAATGAGTATATACACCATACACAGGAGAGAGGGGACTTCTCTGAATCCTGAAGTTAAATAATTAAGTCAACAGCATGACTTGGATGGTGGTTGGCAGCAGTGGGAGGAATTACCATTTACTGGACATGAAACTTTAGTGTTGACAGTTTTGGAGAGAGACAGTAGTAATCACTGTACATCTACACATATATGCCATTGAAAAGTACTTACAATAGTTATATTTTATTTCATCATGTGAATTACATGTGCATATATATATATATTTTACTGTGACCAAAGTTAAGGGAAAAAACTTAAAATTATGAATGTCATTAAAACAAGTCACTTTGAATATTTCATGCCAGGAAGTATCTGGCTATAGCCTAATTTGTGATATTGGTCATATAGAAATGATCAGTGTGGAAAAAGGAAACTCAAGAGTTGGTGTAGGAGAAATGATGCAGCTGGAGCAAGTCTCCAGTCATTAGAAAATCATGTTACAGGCAGGGATGATGTATCAACCTCAGCACCGCCTGAAAGAAACTTGTCCTGGTTCTAAAGTCTCACTGACAAGCTCTCCAAGAACCCCCTGGACAAGTTTTTTTGTGTGTTGAAAGCTCTGCTGTTTAGATAAAACACTGGGAAATGGTGAAGAAATAAACATTTGTAAAACAGTGACACAGCATGTTAGTTGGTACATGCTGTCTGTTCTGAGTGACATGGCATCTTGGTTTGAATACACTGTCCCTTCTGGGTGACATGGCATCTTGGTTTGTACACACTATCCCTTCTGAGTGACATGGTATCTTGGTTTGTACACGCTATCACTTCTGAGTGACATGGCATCTTGGTTTATACATGCTGTCCCTTCTGAGTGACATGGTACCTTGGTTTGTACATGCTGTCCCTTCTGAGTGACATGGTACTTTGGTTTGTACATGCTGTCCCTTCTGAGTGACATGGTACCTTGGTTTGTACATGCTGTCCTTTCTCTTCTGATTCTGGACATTAGGAGCCAGACAGTCTCTCTGATTACCTCAAGACTTCATAGATCTGAAAAATTACCCTCAAACTCTCAGTGATGATGACCTACCAATGAATAAAACGATAGTTAAGGAGACTTTCTGGTTAAGGCATTACCACACCTCCTTCTCTGTAACCAGAACACAATAAAGGTAATATGGCCAATGTAGCAACGCCAAAGTTTTAGATTTATTTTATTTTCAAAGGAAAAGTAAACAAGAAATATTATTAAAACTATTTATTCCTTGTATACAAATAATATAATTCAATGATTCTAAATGACTTATTTCTTACAGACTACTCAAGATACCCAAGACTTGAGGCAAAATCAGGTAAGGGAAAAGAAAATGTGGTTAAGAGAATCCAGAATCATTTGGCTTCATTTTATTTTTAAACAAGGTCATGAGTGTGCTCATGGAAACTTTGAGAAAACAAACCTTGACCTTGTAGCAAGACTCTGGCAGCCAGAGGACTTGGGGAAGCAAGAGCGCTCTTAGGCTCCTGGTGCTTTTGCTGTAGTCCAAGAGCCGGGTCCACACAGCATTAAGTAGGGACAACACTGCTGATGGCGAAGCTCTAGGAAGACAGACATCCTGCGGTGTGGAGCATGGATGGAATCATGTGCCTTAAGAAATTCTGCTCTGTCTTAGACAGAAAGGAATCAGTCAGCTCCTTCTACTGCTGTTGTGGCGACAGGTTTCACATAGTACGGACCTTCACTTAGGTATGCTCTGAGCCTCAAATAATTTGAGTTCCCAAAGATCTCTGCAACTGTCTTGGAACTGGCGAGTGCTTTTACCAGTTCATATTTGGCATCCTTTGAAGCTTTGTCATGTTCCACAGACCGATCCATCACAAATTCTACAAAACCTGGACTGTTAAACATAAGTCTCTGAGCCCAGGGCTGGTTTGCAATAGCCTGAAATTGAAGGCAGAAAGAGAATACAATTTACAGGTAAGTTCATGAGCAGACAACATAATACTTAGAGATACATGTGATAGCACAAACCTTAAGAGCATCTCCCTTAGTTCAAGTAAACAGATTCCTGAGAAACATTTTAAAAAACTGTATACATTCAAAGCTTTGTATGGGGCTGGAGAGATGGCTCAGCAGTGAGGAGCTATGACTGCTCTTCCAGAGGTTCTGAGTTCAATTCCCAGCAACCACATAGTGGCTCACAACCATTTGTAATGGAATTCGATACCCTCTTCTGGTGTGCCTGAAGACAGCTACAGTGAACTTATATACATAAAGAAAAATTATACATAAGAAACTTTTGCCGGGCAGAGGTGGTGCATGCCTTTAATCCCAGCACTTGGGAGGCAGAGGCAGGTAGATTTCTGAGTTCGAGGCCAGCCTGGTCTACAGAATGAGTTCCAGGACAGCCAGGGCTACACAGAAAAACCCTGTCTTGAAAAACCAAAAAACAAACAAACAAACAGACAAACAAACAAAAAACAAAAAAGAAAAAAGAAAAAAGCAAAGAGAAAAAAATGAAAAAAGTGTTAGGGCTAAGAAGGTAAACAGTCAGTCGCCTTAGCTGGGGAAGGAGTTTATACATAAAGCGTGCACGGTGTAATCCTTACCTTAGCTATAATTTTTTTTTAAAGATTAAGTACACTGTAGCTGTCTTCAGACGCACCAGAAGAGGGCATCAGATCTTATTACGGGTGGTTGTGAGCCACCATGTGGTTGCTGGGATTTGAACTCATGACCTTCTGAAGAACAGTCGGTGCTCTTCCCCACTGAGCCATCTCACCAGCCCCTATGATTTTTTTTTAAAGATTTATTTATATATGTGAGTACATTGTCACTGTCTTCATGCACATCAGAACCCATTACAGATGGCTGTGAGCCACCATGTGGTTGCTGGGAGTTGAACTCAGGACCACTGGAAGAGCAGCCAGTGCTCCTAACCACTAAGCCATCTCTCCAGCCCCTTAGCTATAATTTTATAACCAACTTTGTAACTCTATTTATGGTGTGGCTCCCTCCATAGATGGGAAGTTTGACAAAGGGCCCACCATCTAACAGTAGGAGGAAAATTCAATGTCTGTTGGGTGAAAATATCATACATGAGATCCAGGATCATTTAACTCCATTGTACAAGACTTAGGAAAAGTGTGCTAGAACTACCTCTTGGATAAATAATTAGTTCATAAGCAAAGTCAGCAGAATGAAGAGGTTAGTAACCATAGCAAAGGTCAGAGGTGAGAAGCCAGCAGCCTGGCATCACTGGAGCACCAAGTGCCAGAAGGGAAGGTAGGGGTCAAGGCTAAAGCTGAGCAGGAAAACGTGAGGAGCTGGGTTAGTCTGTGATCCAACGCAGCTTGTTTAAACCTCAGACAGTACTGAATACCCTTTACCGACAACCCATCGGCACGTCTCTCTCAATGGCCCCTGAAGTAGCAGGGTAGAAACTGCTATGCACACAGAGAGGCTAGCTCACTCGCGCTTTGTGTTGAGCTGATAGTCACCGAAGGACCCGAAGGCCCCGTGGAGAAGAGATACCTACTGTGAACACTTTTAAGGCAGCACAGTGTAGTTCCGGGAAGGGCTGCTCACTGATACCACGGAAGAGCTCCAGGGAGTCTCCAGACATGGAGGAAAACCAGGATTCTGTCATTCCCAGGAAGTCATCAGTCTGCTGCTCAGGCTACAACACAGAAAGGAAATGCCCATGGCGAGGTTAACACAGCTGGAGAAAAGAACACAGCTGAGTCAGAAAGCCTTGTATAAATGGCATTCTGTGAGCTACCCTTAGAGAACCCATCTCCAAATCCAGGCCAGAAAGTGCCCATTTTTGTTGGATGGGATGACCCACTTACTAAGGACACCTCTAGTTCTATTATTCTGTAATTCTACGTTACACTTAAGATATGAGTAACTGAGCTGTTGAGATGGCTCAGTGGGTAAAGCCCTGGCTTCGTGAGCTTGACAGCCCAAGTTCAATCCCCAGGTCTCATATAAAGTAGGAGAGAACGGATTCTATCAAGGTGTCCTCTGAGCTCCATGTGTGTACTATGGCAAGTGTGCCCATACACCTCTCCTGTAACCCCCTCCTCTCACTCACAATGATAAAATTTAGGAAGTGAGGAGGGGTTATGGGTATGCTAACTAAAACTGAAGAAGCACTCCCCACCTGCAAGGGAATCTGATCCCTGTAGGAGTGGACAAGGCTTTCCCTCAGGAAATGGGCCATTAGATGAAAACATCAGCGATTCCCCGCAGTTGGGAGGTCCCAGAAGCACCTCCCCCATTAAAGTAGGCTGTTGCTCTTGGCTGTCCATCATAACTAATGACAACCCTACTCCTGAAGACACCCACAGTTCCACTGTAAGACAGAGAGAAATCAATAACTGGAAAACTTCTTCTAAGCTGACTAGCTTCCACAGTACCATAAACTACTCTATGTAGTACTCAGGGGAGGAAAGACATCAGTATTCTGGTCCAGTGTTGGACCTGAACACTGCCACTCTGACCTGCGATGAATGCTGTGCCCGCTGGCACAGAGTGCAATGATCGTTATGACGAGAACTGAGCACCTCTGACTGGACTGAGGCCTGCTCCACTGGACAGAATCCAGGCTTGGTACTGTAAACCTTGTCAAAAGGCCATAGCTGGGGGCTGGACAGATCCCAGCACCCACATGGAGGCTGTAACTCCAGTTCCAGGGGATCCAAGCTTTCTCCTGGCCTCTATGGGCATTGCACACAAGCAGTGCACAGACATATATCCAAGTGAACACCCATACACATAAAATAAATAAAATAAAATTGCTTGTGGCTGCAGAAGTCACAGGTCTTAGAGGGGCACCTCATATTGTTTTGCTAGCTGCTCATGTTTATATTCTCAGATTTGTGAAGCTTTCAGCCTTGGTCAGAGATGCTTCTTTTTGCAATGGGCAGTGAGTGGCTTTTGGGAATAAGTGAGTTAAACACTCAGCCTGAAGTGAGACATCTCTATCAATCCGCTGCTCCTCAAGGACACTGCAGACGAGAGGGCAGAAAGAATGTAAGAGCTGGAAGATGAGAGGAGTGCCTGAGATATCGTGGTGGCTGCATCCTAGCTGTTGTGGTTCCCACACAAGCTTTAGCCAGCTGAGGAAGAGTTAGAGGTTGATAGCAGCCAGGGAGGGAGGGACAGTCTGGCATGTGTGGCCATGACCTCAAATCATGTGCATACAGGCAGCACTATATTAAACTCAATGGAGATAATAAGAAAGAAGCAGAGTCATGAGATTGGAGGGTGCATTGGAAAGGAGTGGATACAATCAAATGTATGCATATGTATATGAAGCTCTTAAAGAATAAATCGAAAGTTTTCATGTCCCAGTCACATAGTGAAGGTAGCTCTCACTGTCCTGGAACTCAATCTGTAGACCAGGCTGGCATCAAACTCAGAGCACCTGCCTCTGCTCGTACATAACCACTGCCCTACTTTGTTTTGTTAGTTCTTGAGACAGAGTTTCTCTCTGTGGCCCTGGCTGGCCTGGAACTCAGATCCTCCCTCCTGAGGGCTGGGATTAAAGGTATGTGCCAGCAGATTACCATCTTAACTAAAGTGAGAAGCACAACACCCAAGAGAACATTCTCTTAAACTGACTAGTGCCATGGTGACGAGTCCTCACAAACACAGCTGTACTGGCTGGTTTTGTGTGTCAACTTGACACAGGCTGGAGTTATCACAGAGAAGGGAGCTTCAGAGTTGGGGAAGTGCCTCCATGAGATCCAGCTGGGGGGCATTTTCTCAATTAGTGATCAAGGGGAGGAGGGCCCCTTGTGGGTGGTGCCATCCCTGGGCTGGTAGTCTTGGGTTCTATAAGAAAGCAAGCTGAGCAAGCCAGGGGAAGCAAGTCAGTAAGTGACATCCCTCCATGGCCTCTGCATCAGCTCCTGCTTCCTGACCTGCTTGAGTTCCAGTCCTGACTTCCTTTGGTGATGAATAGCAATGTGGAAGTGTAAGCTGAATAAACCCTTTCCTCCCCAACTTGCTTCTTGGTCATGTTTGTGCAGGAATAGAAACCTTGACTAAGACAACAGCCCTCTGCCCTTCATTATTTTTCTGTGTACTTACTGATAAATACAGAAGAGAGGAAACTGCATCCAAGCACCTAATTTTCAGCTCTGTGGAAGCATTCTTTGCTTGATATCCCATTCTCGTGAGGACTCGTTCAAAGCGGGTTCCTGTGAAGGACAAGGTGACACATAAAACCTACCACTTTAGCAAACAGCCAGTGCTGCCATCTCATTCCCGCTGCTGTGCTCCAGCACCACCATCCACCTCCAGAGCTGTTCAACCTGAGACTCAGTACTCAACAAACTCCACCCTCCCTTCTCTCCCCCTGGTACCCACTCACTGCTTTCTGTTTCTATGAACGTGATCTCCCTATGTACTTAACATACGCTTGTCTGGGAATCATGCAGTATCTGTCTTCCATGCCTGGCTCTCTTGTCTTAGCAAAATGTCTTTAGATCGCCTCTGTGCTGCAGCTTCTGTCATAGCCTCACACTTTCGATTCCATCACATGTAATTCATTCACCCATCATGTATATTATGGGGTTCAAATACTGCTATACACAGGAGCATACAGATGCTGCTTGACTTTTTGCTTTCCATATTATGTAGTTTATACCAGGAAGTGGAACTGCTGGCTCATACATTAACTGTTGAATTTTTCTGTGGAACTTCCATACTGTTTTCTAACATCTGAATACTTGTTCTGCTTTTAAAAAAAAAAAAAAAAAAAGTAATGATGGCTATCCTAATGGGTATGAAGTGAAAAGCAGTGTATTCTTAGGCATTATGATTATCAACCTAAAACACACCATTATATCTGATGCAACACGGTAAAACATTATGTAGGAGTGCAATCAAAGGCTCTAGTTTGCGCAGGCTCGGCAGAGTCTTACACAAAATGTTCTGGCTCTCTCTGTGCTTTTGAAATATTCAAAACCCTGAAGAAGTTGCTGTTGTGCTATTTTGATAAATGAGGAATGTGAGGCCCAGAGAAGTGATGTAAACGAAATTCATACAGCTTTCTTCAGTGGAGAAACTCGGACACAACATGAGCTATGCCATGAAATCAAGGAAAATCTTAACAGCAAACCATGCGGTTCTTGTTGGGTGAAAGCCTAACATATAGTGAGGAGTTAAAGCCACAGCTTTCCAGGAATAATCCCAAGATTCTGGGAGACAAGTTAATGTCAGGGGTAAAGACTGTTGCCAGGAAAAGTAGTTTCTACAACAGTTATCCCACCAGCAGATGGACCTGAACATGGGATCCTGGCAAAAAAAAAAAAAAAAAAAAAAAAAAAAAAATACGTCTTACAAAAGCCAAGTCAAGTCACACCAACCTGTCTTCTGTAAAACTTGTTTTCCTTCCACACTGGATCCCAGAATTCCAACTGTGTCTACAGCTACGCCAATCATAGTGGGGTCTTGACTATCTGCCATTTCAAACACTTTCTCCAGAAAAACAGGGTATCGCTCACAGATCTGCTGAGGACTATCCATGACGGCCAGGTTTCCAAAAAACTTTACAAATCCTAAAATATTTAGAAAATATGCTTTAGGACAGGGATAAGAAACACAAATTGGGGGTTCCATATCTCCACAGGAATATCAATACCTGCAGGCAGAAGAGGGAGAGAAGGAAATGGGGAGAGAGAGACAGAGGGAAGGAGGGAGGGAGGAAGAGAGAGAACATGGGCACATGTTCTCCCTTTTGGTAGGGAGCAAAACTTGATAACATTACTGGTAGTAACTGTTCACTAGGTGCAATCACTTTAAAATTCAGCAGACACCTCAAGGGGCTTTATCCTCGGCTACTTGAGTGTGTGAGGAAGACTAATCAATGTGACCTGGAGTGAATCCTCCTCATCTCACCGCACGGACTGCACAGATCTTGATACAGCACACGGCAGTATACTAGTATATTGGCACTGATTCATTTCTCACTCAACTGTTGTTTTTTTGAGATAGCACTTCTCTGTGTACTCCTGGCTGTCCCTATACTCTATAGACCAGGCAGTCCTTGAATGCAGATATTTGCCTCCTTCTGCCTCGCAAGCGCTGGGATCAAAAGCATGCGCCACCACACCTGGCTCTCACTGACTTTTTAAAGAAAATCATCTAATGCTCTAGAAGCGCCCGTGTTTTCATAACATCAGTCCACAGAGCAGTTGTCCCTGGTACAGCAGATCCCACCTAATTAAGGGACTCTCAGTGTCTTCTATTAACTTTTCAAACTAGCCAAACACAGCTATTAACGTTTATCATGTCTGAAAATATATTTGCACTTTATAATGGACAAATGTACTATGTTATTTTTTTGTTTGTGGCAACTTAAGGACACCATAGAATCATCACGCTGTACTTATTTCTAGCATTTTGAATGTTTTCACTCCCATCTACACAGCATGCCCTAATATCCTTTAATTGCTAACCTATTCCTGGGTTCAACTTTAGATTGTGGATGTTAATGAGATCACACAGTACCCTTTTCATTCACCCTTGTCCTTCAGGTTTAACTAGTGTGCAAATGACAGGATTTCTTTATTTTTAAGGCTGAGTAACCATCCATGTGCTATACAGCCTATTATCTATGTATCCACTGGAAGACATTTAGGTTGACCCTCGATCATCCCTATTGAGAATGCTGCAAGTGACTCGGGAACACAATACAGCTTTTCAGCAGACTGGTTTTGTTTCCTTTGGCTACATATCCAAATGGGATCTGCCAGTCTATCTTAAAGATCTTCCAGTTTTTCTGGATTGCACTAATTTACATTCCCATTAATACACAAGGTTCTGTTTCACAGCCTCACTTCTCACCTTTTTTGATATAAGTAATTTTAACAGGTTTGGAGCGACTCCCCTCAGAGGTTCATGGACATCTTTCCAACAACCTATCCAGCTACAGGACTTCTTTTGAGTAATGCTGACCCAGGG
Organism: Montemys delectorum; assembly: GCA_019843815.1. Lineage (NCBI taxonomy): Eukaryota > Metazoa > Chordata > Mammalia > Rodentia > Muridae > Montemys > Montemys delectorum. Next base: position 50,465 of record JADRCD010210442.1, read on the forward strand.
CCTTGCTGACTTTTTTGTTTTTTTCGAGACAGGGTTTCTCTGTGCAGTCCTGGCTGTCCTGGAACTCACTCTGTAGACCAGGTTAGCCTCAAACTCCGCCTGCCTCTGCCTCTCAAGTGCTGGGATTAAAGGCGCTGCACCACCACGACGGGCCTGGCCTTGCTGATTTTTAACTGGGCTGTTTTCTTGCTACCAATTTGTTTGTGTCTCTTATATTCTGGACACTGACTTTTTCCTAGATGCAGTTTGCAAATATTCCTCTAATTCTAGATTGCTTCTTCACTCTGGTGATTGTTTCGCCTGATCAGATAGATGTCTTCCAATTTGGTATAATTACATTTGTTGATTTTTCCTTCTATTGCCTGTGCTTTGAGTAGCATATCCAAAAATACCTTGGTCCAGACCAAAGTCTTTCCCCACTACATTCTCTTCTGGCAGCTTCAGCTTCACGTCTTACACTCCAGTCCTTAATTACATTGTGTTGAGTACTATGACCTGAGACAATGGTCTAATTTCATTCTTAAATAACCAGTTTTATTTTTCAGCATCATTTACTGAAAACAATGTACTTTCCACTGTATGTTTTAGGCAATGATTATAAAAATAGAGATTTATTCTGAGCCCTCTGTTCTGTCCTATTAGTCCCTTTCTGGAAGTAAGACCATGATTTATCACTGAGTATTCCTGTATTTCAGATGCTATCACAATGGGATCGGTGCCTTCAGCTCTCTTTTGGGCGTTCATCAGTAGTGTGGAAGGCTACTAATTTTGTATGCTGCTGTTGATCCTGCAACTTCACTGCATTCATTCCTCAGCTCTGACAGTTTCTTGGTGGAGTCTGGAGTATTCTACATGTAATATCATCCCACATTTACCTATAAAACAGAGCAATTTCACCTCTTCCCTTGGGTTTAGATCCCTTCTATTCTTCCCTCACCAGTGTGTTCTCGGATCTATGCACTTTGAGGAGCAGTGAGAGGGCTGCTCCTGAACGCAGGAGAGGCTTTTGGCACCCACACCTGAGCACGCCACCAGCTTCGGGCCTCACGAATGGCCTGTGCTGTGCATTTCTTTTACATCTGGTTGAGCTGTCAAGCTAAAAGGATGCTGAATTTCTGTCAAGTGCATTTTTGGTAATCTGTTGGTATGTTTTCTGCCCCTCGTTTTAGTAATCTGCTGTATCACATATATTGACTTGGATTCATGGAATCAATCACTCAGGTGTGATCTAGGATCCTCTCACTGTACCACTGATGGTGGCTGCAGTGTCCTGTGAAGCAAGCATGAAGGAGAGAAAGCCCTGCCTTTAGGAGCCAGTGTAACGCAGACGTTGGAAGAGCTGCTCTCACCTGGCAGATAGAAGCCAGAGAAGGGGTCTGAATCTGCGCCAACAATTATATTGGATATCTGGTCAATGACTCCTTCTTGAGCAAGGTATTGTCGTCCATGATGGGTATATGCTAGTGACGTCACCATTTCTATACAGGTGGCTCTAAAGTCAAAAAGGACAAAAATGGAGAGCATTTTAAGACTGATTTCACATGGGATCTATTTTATTTATTTATTCTCACCAAATCTGAAGGGCCATAGTCCTGGCTCCTCCTTCAGATGAGGATACGAGAGTGGCACTATTTTCCAAGCTTAGTAAGGTGGAGTTCAGATCTGAGGCCTTCTGACTGGAGACCCAATACTACTTCTGTAACATACTTGTTTCCTAAGAGACTTATTTTAAAAATAATTTGTTTTATTTTGAAAAACCAAACAGACACAAAAACAAAGCCACATGAGCTACTATGCACCTATAACTCTGTTTTTAGAATTATCAACATTTTATTTTATTTTCCACTAAACTATTTTAAAGAAAGCTTCCCATCTTGCCATTTACCCCACATGCCTGTAAAAGCAGCAACACTCTCTCATCCCGTAATTACCACACATTGGTAATCCTTCAGCCCCATCGGGCACACAGTCATGATAAATAACACAGTTTAGCTGAGGCTAAGCTTAGCACCTGACCTCATCAGGTCTATACCCTTATTCATTTGATTAAGACATGAAAATGCACTGAGTGGTGGTGGCACATGTCTTTAATCCTAGCACTCCAAAGGCAGAGGCAGGTAGATCTCTGTGAGTGTGAGGACAGCCAGGGCAACACTGAGAAAACCTGTCTCAAAAAAAAAAAAAAAAAAAAGAAAGAAAGAAAAGGAACCAGTGACCAATGCATATATATGGACTTAACAAATCCAGTCACATTACAACCAGAAAGTCATTAAATACCAGAAATACCTATATACAAAAATGGCAATTACCATGCTATCATAATAGCAAAGGCACGTAAGCACCCAGCAGTGAGAAAGTTGACGAATATAGCAGGCAATATTAAGAAGACCTGGAGTAGGAACAACACGAGCTCTAAGAGACACAGCTAACCCTCGTCATCCATTATATTGGTTTGTATGGCTTATTTACTTAATCCTTATATATTCTTTATAGAATTGTTATTGTTCTTAGTAACAAAGAAACCAAGGATGTCAGACATGGTCCCATAGGCTTGTAATTCCAACTACCCAGGAGGCTGAGAAAAGAGGATAAGTCAAGGCTTACCTGGATTACATGTGGGCTCAAAGCCAGCCTGGGCATCTAGGTGAGACCCTATCTCACAATAAAAAAGTAAACAAGGTAGGGATATAGCTAAGTGGTAGAGTGATTGCCTGATATGTAAGTCTTGAGTTCAATCCCTAATACTGTAGCAAAAGAAAAAGAAACTGGGTACAGAAATGCTACAGTCATTTATCCAAGACCAAATAGGTAGTCTAAGAGCTATGAAGCTCAAGTCTTCATTCTTCTAGCATGTCATAGCGCTGTTTGATAACGCCACTTGGTAAGATGCTGAGCCATTCAAACTGGCATCTGTCAAAGTGGTTCATAACTGTTCAATTACTTTTTTTTTTTTTTGGTTTTTTTTTTTTTTTTTTTGAGACAGGGTTTCTTTGGATAGCCCTGGCTGTTCTGGTACTCACTCTGTAGACCAGGCTGGCCTCGAACTCAGAAATCCACCTGCCTCTGCCTTCCAAGTGCTGGGATTAAAGGCATGTGCCACCACCGCCTGGCTAAATTACATATATTGTAACACATTAATCAAAGAGTAAACTTTGAGACAGAGGATAGTCATCTGAAAATGGCTAAGACATCTTGCAGGATTTTGCAAAGCTAAATGTATTATCACGATTAAAAAAAAATCATTTTCTAAAATGCTTCCTGAAGGTAACACCAGTACTGAGATCTCAAGCTGTGTAGTCTTCAACAGCACAGAAGACTACACTAAGTCCCAGAATTGCTTTGTGGCCCTCCAAAAAAGGGTATTTCACTTGAAGAGCTCTCTCAGTCTACATACCTGACTAACACGTCCTCACCCGTCAGCTCTCTTAGGAGCTGGGTCACAAGTCCACTTGTGGTACAGTAGTTTAAAGATTCTGACGACACAGAAGAAATATCTATAATTAGCTGATAGAACAGAAAGAAAAAGGGTCAAAATAGATCCAATCTGTTAGCTCTCATTTTAAATGAAATGCAGAACTATATATAGTATATGTAACCGAGTTATTAACAATTCATAATTTGTTTCTAGGAAAACTTCCTTGAACATAAAACAAAAGCAAGAAAGCATTAATCAGGGCATAAAGCTTGCATTAGCAACAAACAAAAATGATTCATTCAAAGTGGTGCGCGCGCACACACACACACAGAGACAGACAGTAGTAGAACTTCCCTAACATGTACTAGGCCTGTATCTAAGCATCACAAAACAAAACTGTATACATGTATCTGTCTGTCACATGTTCCTTTGACAAGCATGTTCTGAAAGCTTAATGAAGGACAAACGATACTGAAAACTCTAAACAGAAGTGGCAGAATCATGAATTTTTGGTTTTTACATCTTCATTGAATTATTTATTTTGTGGAGCAGAGTTTGTGTGTGCAGGAGGCAGGCTCAAAAGACAACCTGTGGGAGTTGGATCTCTCCCTCTACCCTAGCATTTTGAGGATTAGTCTTGGCCTTTACTCACCACACCATTATCACTGGCCCAAAGATCATTCTTATGCTATACACTTCATGCTGTACATGATCAATACATGCAATTTAATGTATCAATTAGAATATAAATTTTGGGAAATAATACTGATTGCGTTTAAGAGAAATGAAGGATGAGAAAAATGAAGGGAGATTCATCTGGATGCAAATAGAATACAGAATGACACTGGGAGGTTAGTCTTAGGTGGCAGCAGCTATACCACCAAGGAGACACATAGCTTCAGTAAAGCTGACAGGACAGGAAAAGAGCGAGGTTAAGGTCTAGGACCCATCATTCACAAAGGGAACGGAATGGACAGACCAGGAATTCTGTTCAGGCATCCACATGGGGGAACAGTGAATAAGCAGTTCCGTGAAGGCTGACGGTCTTAACTCAGAAGACAGGTATGGGTGAGAAGCTCATGAGTCATCATGTAGATAGGAACTGAAATCTCAAGAATAAAATCTGCCTGACTATGATGTGCCACAGACACCAGGACTTATTTCACTCTCACAGTCTTCAACAAACAAAGTAAGGAGCAATGAACCAGGAAATGGAAAGAGATGAGAGAAAACCAGAGCATGCAAAGTCAGAGGCCTCAGGAAGGGAGTAGGTTAAACGTGGGGAGGGAATTAGATTAGACAGGGCTTCATTTTTAGATGTGCTACTGATTTATGTGTGTGGACTGGGGTCAAATTCTTCTTCAATCTTCAGTAGCGAGATCAACAACATATACCAGTATTGTACTACTTAGTAACACTGGGGCTAAGATAATTGGTCACTAAAATGCATACATACAAGCATGGGGACTCATGTTAAACACAGCAGATGTAGTGTCATGCAATGGTAATCCCAGTGCTGGGGAGGCAAAGGCGGGCAGGTCCTGGTGCTCCCCAGCCAGGCAGGTCAGTGTAATCAGTGGATTTCAGGCCAATGAGACCATGTCTTAAAGAACAAGACAGACTGACCTCTGGGCTCTACACACCAAGTGTAAACACATGAAAGGAACTAATGACACTATGTGTGAGGCTTTTAGAAGTGTTCAACAGAAAACTGGCCAAAGAAAGAACTGATATTCTTTTCAGTTTTGAGTCAAAGTCTGGTCAGGCGCAATATATATACCACACTGGAAGCATGTTTGTGACGGTCTCACATGAGGTCTCAAACACACCCCATTTATCCTACAGGATCCAACAGACTATATACTCAATGAATGTGTGTTTGTGAGCCACCTTGGCTTCCTTTGTAAATGTACTCCACTATTTTGGAAGCATTAGGAAATGTGCTTTTAGTCTTACCTCATATACCCTGTATCGAACAATGTCGTTTGTTTTCATGACATTTTTCAAATCATCCAGTAAATTACTTTCAAACAGAGCTTCCAGTCCAGCTTGGGTTAGTGATATTCTTGACAGGGATTTAATAGCCTTACACAGAAAGAAAGTATTTGTCAGAAAGTACGGAAGATCTGCATCTACTTCCTGAGCCTGATGTAAAAATTGGTACATAAAATACCCTAGTCCAGCAGGTACTCCCATTTTTGCTACTGTTATTTATAACTGGAAAACACTAAGCAACCAAATGCAAGTGTGACAGATGACACAGACAGGTGTCCTAGGAGCTCACTGCTCTTTCTGACACCATTTACACAAGGCTGAAGATTCATTTTTACCTTAACCCTACAAACCATGCACTAAGCTTCTCTACTGACTTTAGGACACCAATGTCTGCACAGTTGGCTGACAGTTCTAGTGAACTTACCGCTTTCGCAACAGATAAATTCTCTCCACCAATGCAATAAACAATCTGTTTCAACAGTTCAGCATTATTCAGAATCTCAGTAACAGCTTCCGAGTTTTCAACAATTCTTCCAATCTGGAAAAAAAAAGCAGAGAGACACTCTTCCCAAATAGAACATGTGAACACAGGATATTTGTATTTTTTTAGTGTGTAATTATTTTACAAGTAGTTATTACAGCTATCACACAAATTACTACAACTTCACAATGATACAAATTCGCTAAAGCCAAACATACACAGGGTACAGTCATGTTTTTAAATGGAAAGGAACAATAAACAGCGGGTAAAGAGTGGAGACAGGTCAGTCAAACCAGTATGTCGATTTTTAGGTGTACAAATCTTGGATAAATTACCTTTTTAAAAAAAGCAAAATAAGAATACAATTTTTAATTCTAGGGCAGTAAGAAGATTAAGTGGATGAGCAGGTACCTGCTACAGTGCTACAATCTCTAGCACATATACAGGCAACGAATAAATACCACCCTCTTACCCACCCAAACTGAAAACACAGTGTAGAGAAGAAAAGGGAAAGCTGTAGACTGTCTGCTGAGTAGCCAACTCCAGGTGCCTAACATACACGACCCTAGCAGCGGATCACACAAATGCTATGATGTCTGGCTGCCAGGATGAGAGCCACTATTAAAATGTGTTGGCTTTGTGAAGTTTACACTTGGTTCAAGCTTCTCCAATACAATGTAATACAGCAAAGTAACTTCTAAACACCTAAAAATCAGTTTCTACAGACTAGGAGCTCCTTATAGGTTTGTCTTGTTAACTCACACAGCAATGGCAGGACACTAAAGACTTCAGTGATCGACTGAGATGTTTCTGCATTTACCACTATGATTCCATACCTGGGACAGAGTGAGGGTTTTTACAGAGTCATCAGGGTGAGTCAGTCCCCTCTGCAGGTCAAGCCTGAGGTTCCTGGCCAAGTGAATTGGCTCCACAGCTTGGAGCAACCTCTCCAGAATGGACACACACAAAGCAGTCTGTTCCCTAAAGGAGACAGCACAGAGCTCATTCACATCATGTCAGACTGGAGACAACAACCTAACACCTAAAGCTGTGCTCAGTGACAATTTCTCCTGAAGATTTTCTTCAAAGAAGTAGATTCTAGTCACTCATTAGACATTTAGTGTATCTTTGCATTAAAGTCTTTGCAGTGCCTGTGTTGGGGCTACAGAGACAGATAGGACATATTGTCTAGCCTTAGAAAGTCACTCTAATAGAAGACACACACACAAGAAGATAAAGTATAGATGAATGCTATAAGCTAGGGGTAGAAGCTGTAGCAGATTAAAAGTAAGTTTGCAAGGGTCGGGTAAGGCTTCCAGAAGCAGTAATGCTGAACTAAGTTTTAGGGAAAACCCAGGAATGAATGGTGTAGAAAGGTGTTTCAAGCACAGAAAGTTGCAGTATACAAAAGCACACAGAGAGAAAAAGATACTGCACTAATACTTCAAAGAAGCCTCATGGAGCATGGCATGCCAGGGGTCAGAACTGGGGAGGGGCAGAGATGGCAGAGGGTAAGATGAGTGGCAAGAAACAAAACTAAGAGTCTCTTATGCCGTCCCTGAAATGTAGGCTTTTCCAGAGAAGCAATGCCAAGTGATCCGATGGCTTTAAGCAGAGAACAGACTCAAGGACAGTTGGCTTACAGCAATCTCTTGGGGGCTAGGATGGGGCTCAGTGGTAGAACACACACTTAGCATATTCAAAGTCCTGGGCTAACTCCTAAGGTCAACAGGACAGAAAGATCAAAAGAAGGCATGAAGAAGGAAGAGGGTATATGAGAGATTGTTCAAATAGAGACGGATGTTGAAGGTGATGAAGGAGAGAACAGAGCAGCAGCAAAGGTGGAGACGAGGGGAAATGCTTGTAAGCTACCAGAGAGGTAAACTGATTCGAACTTGATGATTACTCTCTATAGGTACCGATCTTGTTCCCAGAACAATTTACTTGCTGCTTAATAGGCAATATAAATAAATGGGCTAATTTATGTCTGATGCCAGTACAGAAGCTGGCCCAACTTTCCAAGACTGCGATAAGAGTACAAATCAAAAGCCTTACAGATGAACACACTTGATCAGGGGAGATGCTCAGTGAGTAAAGCATGTGCTATGTAAGTGAGGAGCTGAGTTGGGATGCCCAGAACCTATAGGAACTGGATGGCTCAGGGAACAGGCTTGCGAAGCCCGATGACTTGCGGAACCCATGGAAAGCGCTGCATAGTATTCGTATCTGACAGCAGAATCAGCAGGATGCTTATGGGCCAGCTAGCTTGGAGCAGTTGTTCTCAACCTGTGGGTCACAGTCTCTTTGCAGGGTGGACCCACCCTTTCACAGGGGTCATCTAAGACTACCAGATCACAGATATTTATACTACAATTCACAACAGTAGAAAAATTACAGTTATGAAGTTAGCAACAAATATCATTTTATGGTTGGGGGTCATCGCAACATAAAGAAGTGTATCTCAGAGTTGTAGCATTAGCACGGTTGAGAGCCATTAGCAAAGAGTCTGATAGGCAGTGACGGGGAAAAACAAAAATAAAATAAACAAACAAGCAAAAAATAGAGGTCCTCAACAAGTTGGAAGATGTTTATAGACTCCCTAGAGTTCTCTATGCATCGACACATGCATCCCATGGTGTGTGTGTGCACACAAACACTTGCGTACTTTCTCTCCCTCTCGCTCCAAAAGAATTTTTAAAAGCAGTAATGGCTAAACTGTATTGTGTATAAACTGTAGCAGGTCCCTATGTGACCCTTAGCTGCCAAACAAGCTAAAGGTGGTAAGTCAGTCATTCTTGTTTGACTTCTATGGTGTATATCAATGATCTTGGGTGTTGTTTCTCATGCAAAGCATCAAGATTATAGATTTACAGCAACAAAACTAGAACCTGAATCAGCAGAATTTCTTATGTGGTCTAGCCAAGGTAATAGTAGTGTAATATGGAGACTACAATACTGAGAAGAATCACTCCAACAAATTGCAACCGCCATATACAGTACATATCCAGCTCTAAATGTCCATTAATATTGCTTCCTAGAATACCTCCCCAGCAAGTAACAAACTGTCTTTTCCATTTACTTTATTCCCAAACTCCCCAACTTCAGTTCTTGTGGCCAACCCGCAGTATGACTTTTCAAAGTCTTTTCACTTTCAATATGAAAAGCTGGCTAGGGAGGAGCAGTGGGAGATAGCCTGAGCTACTTAAAGAGTTTGAGATCAGCTCTATATAGCAAGATCCTATCTCAAAACAAACAACAAAGCAAAAACAAACTAACAACAAAAACTGGACCCAGTACCCTCTTTAAAGGCTGTAGGCCTCATCTTGTTTTTAGTATGTATTGGGCTTCAGGGTTGATGCAGAGAGGAACAAATGTGGCTCCTGTCTTCAGAGATCTTATAAACCACAAAGACACATACACAGAGCTATAACAAGGGAAAGGTGTCCAGTGTTATAAACAGAAAAATGATAATGTCATTACGGTGTCTGAGGAAGAGCCACTTGCAGCTGGAGAAAGACTTTTTGGAGAGATGGCTCATTGGCTGGTCCTTGAGTCAGTAGAATTGGTATGAGGGGAGTTCAGAAAGTGCAAGTCATGCTCCAGGAACGTTAGTGGTGTTAACATGGTAGTAGAACAGATGAGCTCAGTGGAGTAAATGAATAAGACTAGCCTGGAAAAGCAGATTGGAAATATACCAGGAAGGGCCCAAATACCAAACTATATAATCATGATTTCACACTGTAGTCAAGGGTGACCATGGACAAGCCAAACCAACTGACCTGAGACATTAATTCTGGTTGTAGGGTGGGGTCTAGTCAGAAAAGGAAAATAACCATTAAAATAATGATTGTTAAAAACCAACTCCACAGATGTAGCAAGAGGAAGAGAATGACAGCTTATACTGAGGAGAGATGTAGCATAAGAGGCAAGAAAGCACACTGAAAGCATTCAGTATCGACTATCTTTTCAAATTAGAAAAAAATTAAATGGTCAAGTTACCAAATACAAGACGTTTTTAATTTAATGCTATAGATGCATATTAAATCAAAAGTTGCTATCCTAACATTTAAACTCCAGTTGCAACATTAATGATTTCTACATATAATCCTGGGTTATGCAGTTTATTCTCGCCTGTAAGGGGTATAGAATGGATTGATCTATACATAAGCTTTACAGTTCTCCTTTTTTTACATTCAACATTTTCATACTCACATACACAGATCGACCTCAAACTTAAATAGCTGCACAATGTTACGCAGCTGTAATTTTTATGTTCTTAATATGGATGTTTCTAGTTTAAAGTTTTGCTGTCTCAGAAATCTGTGACATCGTACTCGCCGGACACTGAAATTAAAAGGCGTGCGACGGATCCCGCCACAGTACCAGCAGACGATCCCTTCTGAAGAGGTGAACCGTCAAGACCTGGGCAACACACAGTTGTGGATTTTCTGCAGTTGGACAACGTTGACTTTTCTCCAGAAAACCACGGCAGCCATCCCTACCCACGCAAGCCCCGCGGTTCTCTCACCGATTGTTCTGGTTGAGCAAGGAGAAGAGCGGGCGGAGGCGTAGCTCCGCCGCCTGCTCGCGAAGCTCGTGGAGCGGCACAGCCTGCACCACGGACTGCAGCGCACGCAGTTCCTCTAGCGGCGCCTCCAGCCGCGCCACCTCCCGCAGGAGCGAAACAGCCTGCGCCGCCATCTTCCTGGCTCCCGTCTGCCCGCCCACCTACCAGGTTCCTAGAGCGCCTCTCCGAGTCTCGCGAGATCTGAGGGAGCGTAGCCTCTCAACAGACCTGTCAAGTCTCGCGAGATCCTTGCTCAGCGCGGTCACCGCCCCTTCGTTTGAGGACGGCGTCTTGGGGGAAACTGTGAGGTAGAGACCGTCGAAGGGGTCGAGAGGCTTTGAGCATGCTCTCCGCCAAGGCCCCCGTGACGGAACCGGGATAACTGACCCCGAGTCCGAATACAGGTGGGCACCGAGAGGAGGCGCATGGTCCCCAAAAACTTGGACGCAGGCGTGAATAACTTGGACGCAGGGCACCGTGTTGGCCTCTGTCAGCCAATGGGAAGCCTGATGAAGAGACGCTTGCGGCCAATGTGCAGACAGTTTCTGGATCTTCAGGATTCTGCGCGTGACGTGATCACCGAAGGATGAACACAGCATTTAGTGCGGAGTGGAGGAGCACGCTATGAAGGGACTGGCTAGCCTCAGATTCCGAAGGCCATTTGCAAACAGGCCAGATGCACACAGAAGGATATGGTGGCAACCAGTGGTCAAGGACAATCCGGGGAGAGAGAGAAAGAGAGAGGGAGAGAGAGAGAGGGAGGGAGGAAGGGAGGGAGGGAGGGAGGGAGG
>JADRCD010210442.1:61813-85885 GCA_019843815.1 Montemys delectorum
AGAGAGAGAGAGAGAGAGAGAGAGAGAGAGAGAGAGAGAGAGAGAAGCTTAAAAATCGCTGCCATCTGCGAAACACGGGATTGTTGGACAAGAACCATGAAAAGCTAGTTGACAACCAGCTACCTCAAGTCGTTGGAAAGTCTGGTCAGAGTTGTAGACTTCGTTTGGTCCTCTGTGCCAAGGAGATGAGTCTATTTTGGAAAGCATGGCTTCCTATACTTTTATGGAAAGAGACAAAAAATCCTGAGCGCTTAGAAGAGACTAAGGATGAGATTTTCCATCTGTGTGTGCACGCCCGTGTAAGGGACTCAGATGACAAAAATACAACTCTGTGCCTTTACAAAGACCCTAATCCCACTTGTCTTTTGGAAAAGGTTATACTACCCGTCTTGCCATGTTATGCCATGCACATATGGAAGTATCACTAACAATTGCCTTCACTTTGCCATAGTTCACGATTATCTTACCCTTGAAGCCTAGAAGCTAATTGGCAGAGAAAAATCTTGAATTAAAGGTGCTGGTGATTGTGAACAGAAGTGCCAGGCCTTCAAACTCATACTTGACTTTCCTAGATATCATCGATACTAGGGTACTCCCCCCAGACAAACTCCCAGAGGCTTGTTTTCTGTAGCCCTTGGATAATAATATTTTGGAGACATTCAGGAATTATATCAAAAAGACATTTGACCACTTTGCTCACTGTGTTGAAAAAGAAAACACACCTCACTTAAGTAACACTAGCTGTAACCCTAACCCTCACACTAACACTAACCCTAACCATAACTCTAACACTAACCCTAACCCACCCTTAACCCTAACTCTCACACTAACCCTAGCCCTCACACTAACCCTAACCCTCACACTACTTTTAGTAGTTGTAAAAGAAGTTTAAAAAAAAAAAAAAAAGACACATAGCCAGCCATTCTTAAAGCTTGGTAGAAACTTTAGGAGTACGTTGCGAATGGACACACATGTTTCCCTAGAGCTGATGAGATTTAAAAAAAATGTAGAAGTGATTTGGTTAAAATTAATATTAGGAAAAGCGAACCAAGAGTCTATATCCATAGACAAGAAGACCAGTCCCTGGAACCACAGAATAAAGATAATTCTAAGGAAAGTGAATGTTTCCCATGCTAGGCCTTCAGCCCTCACTGGTTGCAGTTGATATGGATCCTGTGCTTGAGGTGGCTCAGCAGGTAAAGGCACTTGCTGTCAGACTGAAGATCAGACTTCCATTCCTTATGGTGTAAGGAGAATGCTGACTCCTACATGTTGTCTTCTGGATGCCACACTGGTACATAGTCTAAGTGCTGACACACAAACACACACACGTGTGAAGGTCAGAGGGCAACTTGCTTTCTTTCCATCATTTGGATTCTAGGATTGAACTTCAGGTTTGGTGGCAAGCACCTTCACCTAATGAGCCATCTCTCTGGCTCAAACTCACCAGTTTAAGTGTATATTTTCTTGAACTAAAACACACACACACACACACACACACACACACACACACCAGAATAATCTATATACAAAACAGTTCCATAACCAGTGTATGCTGTATTTCTTTCCCTGTGTCTGGAGTTGTGACCATTGTCAAATTAGGATATGTCACATTGAAAAGCTAAATTAAAAATTTGGAAATCTTTAAGCCAATGCAGTATAGCTTAGCAGGCAAGTGTATTTGCTGCCAAGGTCAGTTCCTCAGACAAAAACTACCTGGTTAATGAGAGAACAGAGTTATGCAAAGTGTCTCCCAACTCCCCTAGGTGCAACGAGGCAGTGTACCAGAACCACACTACACTACATAAATAAGTGGACAAATATAGTAACCCTCCTTTTAAAAATCCAAAGAACTAAAAGAATACATATTGTTAGATGTATTGACTTTTAGGTGTGTGAGTATTTGCCTGAATGTATGTCTGGTGCCTGTGGAGGTGTTGGATCTCCAAGAACAGAGTTATGGACGGCTGTGATTGGATGTGTGGATTCTGGGAACTGAACCTGTGTCCTCTGAAGAGCAACAATTGCTCTTAAGTACTGAGCCATTTCTCCAAGTACAGAATATAATATTTTTCAGAAACTTAGAAACTCTAGCACCTGGGGACTCTGCATTCCTGAAGGACAACGCTCAGCTGCTGGCTTACTGCTTTTCCAGTTTGTGGCAGGCCCCCCACTGGAATGCTTCTAAGTGTGTATGATGTGTGTTAAAAGAAGATGACAGTGAGCTAAATTCTAGGAACGTGCGCGCATTGAGAGGTAGGTACAGACGGGGATTTCTCTGTGTTGTTACCTGGAACTTACTTCGCAGATCGGGCTGGCTTCAAACTCACAGAGATTCACCTGCCTCTGCCTCTGGAGCACTAGAACTAAAGGCTGTACAGGTTCGATGTGTGTGTGCGACTCTCGCCGGTTTTGTGGGTGGCTTTGGCTGTTGACAGAAGGATTTTATCTGTGTGATCCAACTTTGTGTGCTGGGGTTTCAGAAGGTTTTGTTTCCTAAGAAAAGCTTTGTCTTTTAATCTGTCTACCTATGTGGTTTGTTTACATGTATAGGAAGGAAAAGTAGCAGTGGTTTTTGTAAGAGTAGTAGCTCTGAAAAGTAAGCTGGGGAGAGGTGTAACTAGTGGGGGGTGAAACACAAACAGAAACACGGCTTTCCTTCCCTGGCTGCTGGCAGTCCGCTGGCCAGCCCAGCAGGGAGGGGCAGAGCTGGATAGTGTCCTGGAAAAAGGTGTGTGTGTGGGGGAGGAGGTTGCAGTTTAAGCTTCAGTGCCCGCCTACTAGCCGGCACCCTACCTGAGGTTGTAGTTCACGGTTGCCGCCTAGGGCTAAATCCTCAACCTCACCATGGACAGGCCAGAGTCGCGGTGCCCTCCACCGGGCCCCCTTCGGCTATTCTTCCTTACCTGTCTCGTGGTGAGTGCCCGAATTGATTATATATTATCCTCCCTGCCCTGAAGCGTTTACCTGGGGACTGAGGGAGAAGAACTGAAGGAAAGCTATTGCTATTCACTGCTCTTGGGGTTTGAAGTGTGGGCAGGTTTGTGGGAGAACAGTTGAGATTCTTGGAAGTCCTTACCGTCCTGGAGGTAAGGGTTACCTTACCGTCCAGTGTTAATGGGTTACCAGCACCCTTTCCTGCCTGCCTTGGGATAAGTGGGGTTGTGCTCTGAGGGGAGAGTGCTTGCGGTGCAGTCTCTCCTAAGCCCTGTTTATAAGGTCTTCGCCTAGTGCAGGTACCCCTGCTTTCAGCAGGTTGCTATCTCTGAAATGTCCCAGAAAGCGAATGTTGGTGGCTTCGTAGCCGCCAATAGTAATGAGGACAGGACTGTAGGAACGCCTGGAGTCCAAGGTTCTGCCTGATTCTGCTGCCCACATTTGGAGTAATTACTCCTCTTCTCTGGCCACTATTTCCTTGTTTGTGAAAACTGCTGTAAATCTATTTGAGGATTTTTTTTTTTAAATTCTGGATTTGTAGCCAGAAAAAGGTATAAGGTGAAAGTTGTGTTGATCTCAAAGGTTTTACAGATTCCTTAAAGCTAGGTTGGTTAAAAATTTAATCCCCTGGATTAGGTGAGGTTTCCTATGCCTCATTCCAGACTTGTGAAGCTGATTCATTTCTTAAAGGCCAAGATAAATACTCTAGGACAGAGAGAAAGGAGCCTGCATGGTGGTGCACTTCTGTAATCCTAACATAGGCTGAGGCAACAGAATCCTTGCAAGTTCAAGGCTCACCTGGTCTACATAATGAGTTCAGGCTATCCAAAGGTACATAGCAAAATTGTCTAAAAAAGAAAAATAAATGAGTAAAAGGAAGAGAGAAAGGAAAAAAGGGATAATGGCTGGACAAGTAAGAAATAACTGAACAGATGCATATAATATTTTATATAAATATAAAATTAGAAAAGGTGTATTGCAAAGATGAAAGATATGAAGTATAAACTCTTAATAATGTGAAGACATTACTTTAGAACTAAGTTTGGGGAGGTGGCTTAGTCAGTAAGGTGCTAGCCATGAGCCTCATTCAGATCCCCAGTAGCTATGTAAAGAAGAGCCAGACACAGCAGCTCGCATCTGTAACCTCAGCACTAGGGATGCTTGGGACTGCAGGACAGGTAGACTCCTGGAGTTCATTGACCAGCCACCTGAGGTGAACCAATGAGCTCTAGGACCAGTGAAAGACCCTGTCTCAAAACATAAAATGACCCTAGACAAAGAACTACAGGCAACTAAAGAATTCTGAGAGCAGGAGTAGTCTCCCCCAGGGATACACTCCCTAACACCAAGAGGTCAGCCCTAAAATTGCACACACACCCCACTAGATAGATTGAGCATGATACACACACACATATATATACATATATGTATATATATACACTTATACACACACACATGTAACACTAAGTAGATACAACAGCTTGTATTTGTATGTATTTATGTGTTTATATATGTGCAATAGTAACAAAGAAAGGGAGAGAAAGTGGAAGGGTTGGAGGGAGAAAGAGAAGAGAGAATGACATGATTATATATTTTTAAAAAAGATTTATTTATTTATTTTATGTATAGCTGCACTGTAGCTGTACAGATGGTTGTGAGCCACCACATGGTTGCTGGGATTTGAACTCAGGACCTTTGGAAGAACAGTCAGTGCTCTTAACCTCTGAGCCATCTCACCAGCCCCAACATGATTATATCTTAATTTCAGGCGGGGCAGTGGAGGCACATGCCTTTGATCCCAGCACTTAGGAGGCAGAGACAGGCAGATTTCTGAGTTCGAGGCCAGACTGGTCTACAGAGTGAGTTCCAGGACAGCCAGGGCGACACAGAGAAACCTTGTCTTGGAAAAAAAAAAATCTTAATTTCAGAAGAATATTTTTTAAGTAACCAAGGAAGACACCCAACATTGACCTCTCAACGTGTCTTCTCAAGCACACATAAACAAGTGTATACACACAACACACAAATTACAGTCAGTTTCTTTCCCATTAAAGTGAGTGTTTGGTATGGCGCTGACAGTGGCGAGAGTGGCTGCCTTCTGTTAAAGTTTCTGTCATGGCGTAGGTACTTCCCACCCATCAGTTTTGCAGTCATAAAAGTCATTTTCTAAACCACCATCCATTATTGGGTCCCTGCTGACCTTCCGTGCTTGTGATACTTTGTTAATGTGTTAAGGTGCTGTCAGTACAGAAGTGACTAGGACTGACAGCTTCTTGTCCAGCAGGGGAGGTGGTAGCAACTACAGTGACAGCAGCTCTGACCCTTCCTTGCTAGTGGAGGAGAGCATCTCCTTCCCAGTCCCCCGGAGGACAAAGATCACCCTGGCTGGAGTTTCTGTATCCCCTGCCTCGGGTTACCTTGAGTCGAGAATTGTCTTAGTGTTGGACGGTCTCTTGCCCCTCAGTTTTTTGGCTCTGAGCTCATCTCATGCTTCCAGGACATCTACCTGCTGGCTGAAATGCCCCCAGATCTTCCTGGCTATTTCAGCTGAGGAAGAGACTGAGGGCACACACCTCTTTCTTTTTGTTTTTTTGTTTTGGTTTGGTTTTGAGGCAGGGTTTCTCTGTGTAGCCCTGGCTGTCCTGGAACTCACTCTGTAGACCAGGCTGGCCTCGAACTCACATGCCTCTTTCTTATCCAGTAATGTTAGCATCCTTGTTCTGTGTTTGTGGGTCAATGACAAGTATTCCTTTTGTTTACAGTTGTGCTCAAGCCTCATGTTAGGGAACTTGAACTTGGGGACACATTTTGTTCTCTAGCTACCACTGAGATGTCAGTTGAAACAGCTAGTGAAAGTCAGAAAAGGAAGACTGATTGGGACAGCCACATTAGGAAGAGGGGTGAGGAGACCCAGGGACCCCCTACCACACCTGCCCTCGTTGTGAATGGAAATTTAAAGCACCAGTGATCAGGACGTATAGGCTGTACAGGTTATTCACCATCACTGACCTATCATCGTCTGGGGTCCAGTCTCCAAGCAGGCGGTCCAGCAAACCAGTACATGAAATCTATCTCTGAGAGTCAAGTTCCCTCTCTGGCCAGTGTCAAGACCAACTTTTTTCTTTTCCTAGCATGAGGATCCTGGGGAGAAGGCTAGTTTCTTGGGTCCATTAATGGTCAGATTGAGGGACACATGTCTCTTTGCATATGTGTATTGCAGCCAGGCCAGTAACACTTACAGTGGATGGCTCCCAAGCCCTGCTTACCTCACCAAGCTAGTTTATCTTGGCTTCACTTACTTGCATACTGTCAGCCCATTTTACTAGCCTGCAAGTATTTATTGAGAGCCTGCCTATGTACCAAGAGCTAGGCTAGGGCTACGGCCATAAAGCACAGCCCTTTCTTTATTGAGTTAGTGATTGCAGATTGCACTTCTCATCAGAACCCTGGCAACTCTGAGTCAGGCAGCATGAGCATCCTCATCTCCAGGTCCTCACTGAGGCTGATAGGAGAGGAAGTAACTAGTTACCTGGTCAGAAGCCACAAGTTGTTAGCAACAGTGGCGTGAAGGTCCAAATCCCCCTTGCCCTCCAATGCTTTGAATTTCTCCCTATAACCAAATGAATTTCCATTAAAGAAACAACAGCAATAGCTCCCTTGGAAAGTCTGGTTCTTTTTTGCTGTGTGGCTACTGGGTCAGTTCAGAAATGTGGTGTCATTCCAAACGCTGGGGCCTGGGCTGGTGGCCTGGCTGGCTGAGGCGCTCTCTTTCCCTGGAGGCAGTAGGCCTGCTGCTGAGGCCCAGGTCTCTCTCTCTCTCCCTGGGGGAATGACCTATTTGCTGCACAGCACCTTAATTAAAAAGAGGCAATGTATGAATGAGTTATTTTATTGTAGGAAGGAGAAATATGCTAGTTAAGTAGAGAGAAAGAAAGGAGAGGAAGGAGAGAGAGAGAGAAAGGAGAGGGAGAAAACCAAAGAGAACAAAGAGAAAGAGAGAAGAGAGAGAGAGAGGAAGAGTAAGAGAGCAAGAGAAGGGTAAGAGTAGGAGAGTAAGAGTGTGAGGAAGTAAGAGAGTGAGGAGGGGGCAAGCTGCCCCTTTTATTGTATGGGGCATGGCATGCTTGGCTTGTGGTCAGATGACTGGGTGTAAGGTCCAGCTAGAATGCTGGGAGCTTGAGGCATAGTCTGCTTGATAGAGCGCACATCTCCTGCAGGGGCAGCTGTGAGGGGTCTGGGCTGAAATCTGAGCCATCATCTCAGGAGCTATCACTGAACTCCTACCGTCCCTTGTGAACAAATTTACTTTGCTCAGTGGGTCTCCGGGGTTCCCAGGTGGCCGCTCTACTGGACTTTGGCTGTCAGAATTGCCCACTGCCCCACAGTGTGGGAGACTGTCTTGAAATGGAGGCACTTGCGGAAGTACCAGGACGTAAGATTGTAGCCAGAACATTAAAAATATTACACAGTATGCTAGAGAGATGGCTCAGTGGCTAGGAGCACTGGCTGCTCTTGCAGAGGACCTGAGTTTGGTTCCCAGCAACCACAGTTAATTCACAACCATCTGTAACTCCAGTTCTGGCCTTTACAGGCACCAGACATATAGGTGGTACACAGATAAACACTCCATACATAGGAAAATTTCTTTTTAAATGTAAAGCCAGAAAAAAGCACACTATCAAGAGCTAATGTCAGGATTCTGAATGATACTATAAAATAGAGGAAGGACAGAGTTCACTAGAACAAGACATAAGCCTGGCTGCCAGGCAGGAGGGGCGTGGTTGCTCAGCCCGGCTTGGTGCCAGCCTGACTCCTAGGTTGCTACGCCCTTTTAATGATTCTGTGATGACCCTGGAATGGAAGGCACTTCAGCTCTTTCCCTCTGTCAAGAAAAGAATAAGAAAATAACAATTGCCATGTGGTGGTGGCACATGCCTTTAATCCCTGCACTTGGGAGGCAGAGGTAGGTAGATTTCTGAGTTCGAGGCCAGCCTGGTCTACAGAGTGAGTTCCAGGACAGCCAGGGCTACACAGAGAAACCCTGTCTCGAAAAACCAAAAAAAAAAAAAAAGACAGTTAAGATGTTTTCTCACACAGTTGCTGTCACATTGCTCAGCATCTTGAGGTCTTCTTCCAAGGCAGTGAGTTGGCTTTTGAAACAGGCTGCTTCCTGGTCAATCTCCATTCCTTGCCTGCTCAGCAGTAGTCTACTCTGATTGACCATAGAGTATTGTTACTGTCCTACTTTAAAACCTCCAAAGTACCTGTAACCTGAATCCAAACGCAGACTCCGTGGCCTGACCCTTTCCTTTGTAATCGTAGCCAGCCTCATTTCCTCCTGAGCTTCACATAAACACCCACACAGGAAGAGCCCTGTAAACCGGGTCCTCTGTACCTCTGCAGTTGGTTAGTGCCCTAGTGCCCCCCTCGATAGCTGACTTACTATTTCAGAGCCCATTCTAACAGTATTGTGGTTTGAATGTTGGCCACAGGCTCATGTGTTTGAATACTTGGTCCCCAGCTAGCTGTCCTATTTGGAAGGGCAAGAGACTCTGGAGGAAGTGGGTCATTGGAGATGGGCTTGATGTTTATAATGTGGCCTTTCCAGGCTCTGCTTCCTGGTATGCAAAATGTGAACAACCAGCTTCCACATATTACCTTCACCATGGTAGACTACTATTTTGTTTGTTTTAAAATTTTCTAATTTTTTTAAAGGTGGTATGTGTGTGTGTGTGTGTATGCACATATATATGTATATATTTGTGTCTGTGTTTGTTCATGTGCACACACACTCCTGTGCAAGTCAATGTTGAATGTCTTCCATTATATAGCTCTCTACTTAATTTATTTGAGGTAAGGTCTTTCACTGAACCTGGAGGTAACTTGGGTGGCTAGACTGTTGCTCAGTGGGCCCCTGGGAGTTTCTTGTCTGCCTCCTAGCACTGAGATCATAAGCAGGTGTGGGCATGCCTGGATTTCTGCCTGGGTACTGGGATCCAAACTCAAGACCTAGCTGCACAGCAAGCACATTCCCCACTGAGCCATCTCCTTAGCCTGACTGTGCTCCTTAAACTAAGCCCAAATAAGTCCTTCCTCTCTTAATTTGATTCTTTATTTTTTTATTTTTTTGGTTTTTTTGAGACAAGGTTTCTCTGTATAGCCCTGGCTGTCCTGGAACTCACTCTGTAGACCAGGCTGGCCTTCTTAATTTGATTCTTATCAAGCACTAGGTCAAATGATGTCAAGTGTAACTAATATAGAAAATTGGCGATAAGAAGTAGGGCTGTTGATGTGGCCTTTCCAGGCTCTGCTTCCTGATATGCAAAATGTGAACAACCAGCTTCCACATATTACCTTCACTATGGTAGACTACTATTTTGTTTGTTTTAAAATTTTCTAATTTTTTTAAGGGTGGTATGTGTGTAAACCTTAACCCTATTGTTTATTATGCCACAGAAATTGGTTTGTGGGAGGAATCCAAAACAGTTTGGAGTTGTGGGCTAG
This sequence comes from Montemys delectorum, assembly GCA_019843815.1. Taxonomy (NCBI): domain Eukaryota; kingdom Metazoa; phylum Chordata; class Mammalia; order Rodentia; family Muridae; genus Montemys; species Montemys delectorum. The sequence goes on from JADRCD010210442.1 coordinate 71,255, forward strand.
AGAAACCATACGCTGCTGTGAATAGAACCTGTGGGTCACTGTGCTGGGAATTTAGAAGGCTGGAATGGCTGTGCACATGTGGGTGGATAGAACTGTGTTTCCAAGCTGGTGAGATGGCTCAGAGGGTAAGAGCACTGACTGCTCTTCTGAAGGTCTTGAGTTCAAATCCACAACCACTCGTAATGAGATCTTTCTGTAATGAGATATGATGCCCTCTTCTGGTGTGTCTGAAGATAGCTACAGTGTACTTATTTATAATAATAAATAAAATCTTAAAAAAAAAACCTTTCCAAGGTTTCAGAGTGTAACAAGGACTCTACTGGCTACTTTTGTGTGCCAACTTGACACAAGCTTAGAGAGGAAGGAGCCTCAATCAATTAGTGATCAATGGAGGAAGGCCCATTGTGGGTGATGCCATCCCTGGGCTGGTAGTCCTGGGTTCTATATGAAAGCAGGCTGAGTAAGCCATGAGAAGCAAGATGGTAAGCAGCTCTCCTCCATGGTATCTGCATTAGTTCCTGACTCCAGGTTTCTGCCCCTTCTGAGTTCCTGTCCTGACGTCCTCCAGTGATGGAGTATGATCTGGAAGTGTAAGCTGAATAAACTCTTTCTTTGTCAACTTGATTTTGGGTCATGGTGTTTTTGTTGCAGCAATAGAAACCCTCATCAAGAAAAGGAGCTAATTTAACTTAAAGTTCATGACAGAGCATGAATGGAGAAAACAGTTATACTTGTTAAATAGACTGGCCTTTAGGAGAAACCTAGACTTAGCTGCCTGGGCATTAGGAAAGGCACCTGAAGGGCAAGACCGCATCCACAGAAAGCTCCATTGCAAATTCGCTTGAAAAGAGAATGCTTAAACTGAGAGTCCCTCTAGGATGGTCTTCTGGAACAGGCTGTCCAGGGTAGTGGTTTCCCAGGTGTAACCTCAAAGGTACACAGAGAACACTGCATCTGTGGTCTAAGTAGGACAGGCTACATCTGAGCTGGCAGCAGAACTTGGCTTGAGTTGCATGATGTTGGCATTATGGGCACATAAAGTGTAAGTTACAGGATCATGGAAACCTGTAACAGAGGCTCCACAAAACTGTATGGTCAGGAAACACTTTATCGGGGTCTGATTCCATGGATGAGACTGTGCAGGTGAAGCCTTGATTGGAGTGGTGACTGCAGGATACTGGGGATGCCAGAAATATGGGGCATTTACTGAGGAATGCTGGTGGAACTGACCCAAGACAGACCACACACACCAGGTTGGATAGAGGTGGAAGGAGGACTAATGGGCCCGTGAAGCACTGAAATCTTCCCTGCTGGATCTGCATCTGTCCTGCTGGGTGTTAGTGGTGCTTGGGCTCAGTTGTCCATGTAAACCTATGTTCCTTTTGAGAATGAGAATGTTCATACTAAGGCATGCGTTTTTTTTTTTTAATTAGAGGGGCTCATGGCCAGGGCATTGCCTTGAGTCTCCCAACACTGAATTTCTGGGTAGTGTTGGAACCACTCTAAGACTACGAGGACTTCGAAAGATAGACTGAATAGATTAGCATTGTGAGATGGCCATGAATCTATGGGGACCAGGTATAGAATGTTCTGGGTTGAATGTGAAATGTCCCGGGTAGACTCATGTGTTTGAACACTTATTTCCCAGCTGATGGTGTGGCTTTGTATACTGTGAGGTTCTTAGGTAGTGGCTGTTAACTGGAGGAAGTTGGGTGCTGGGAATAGGCCTTGTGGCTTAGGGCCTGGCCAGCCTCTTCTGGTCTCTGCTTCTTCTTCTTCTTCTTCTTCTTCTTCTTCTTCTTCTTCTTCTTCTTCTTCTTCTTCTTCTTCTTCTTCTTCTTCGATTTATTTATTTATTTATTTATTTATTTATTTATTTATTTATTTATTTATATGTGTATGAGTACACTGTAGCTGTAGAGATGGCTGTGAGCTGCACCCCTCCCCTCCTGCCCCACTCACTCCTGCCCAACTTGCTCCGGCATGATTCACTGTAGTTGTCTTCAGACACACCAGAAGAGGGCGTCCGATCTCACTACGGGTAGTTGTCAGCCACCATGTGGTTGCTGGGATCCGAATTCAGGACCTTCAGAAGAGCAGTCAGTGCTCTTACCGGCTGAGCCATCTCGACAGCCTGTGGTCCCAGCTACTTGACAAGATAAAATGTGAGTAAGTACCTCACACCACAGCACTGCTTCTTGCCCTGACTTTCCTAGCCTCATAAACTGTAAGCCAAGATGCTTCTCATCAAGACAATGGGAGAAGTAACTGATACAGAAAGTCTCTTCTCTGTCATGCCTGTTTGCACACCATCCCCATGTCTTCCTCTTGGTCCTTCTAATCATCTGTCCTGGTAGCATGTATTGCATAATTTTAAAACTGGTATGTTTGCTTTTTTAGCTATGCACAATACCTGGTACAGAGGAATGAATGAAAGTGAAATTGTTCACTAAAACATCAGGAGAGACAAGTGCTTACCATTCAAAATAATCTTCACAGAGTGCTCGCTGTTCAGTGAGTGACAGCTACAGTTACCTGCAGTGACAGTTTTGTGCAATAAAACTGGATTTGAAACCACCCAGACTTGAGCTCAAATTCTGCCTTCTCCAAAAGCTGTAATTTTGAGCAGGTTTTTTTGCTTCATTAATTTGTGATCCTCCATTTTTCCCTTTGTTGCAGAGGAAAACATCTAGGCATGAACATTTTGTGTATGTGTGTTTGTGTGTATGTGTGTGCATATGGGTGTTTTGCTTGCACCACATGTGTGCCTGGTACCCTCGCAAGCTAGAAGAGGGTGTCAGTTTCCCTGGAACTTGGGATACAGATGATTGTGAGCCACCGTGTGGGTGCTGAGAATCGAATCCATGTCCTCTGAGAGAGCACCTATTGCTCCTAACCTTGTTTTTTGAGATGGAGTCTCCCATTGGCCTAGAGCATAACAAGTGTGGGCCACGAGTATGCTGGCTGTCCAGTGAGCCTTGGGGACCTGCCTGACTCTGCATCTTCAGTGCTCAGATGGCAAGCATGGATTGCCAGATCTAACTTTTTTTCTGTGGCATGTGGGGAATCTACTTAGGTCTTCGAGCCACTTGGCAAACACTTTGTCGAACTGAACTGGCTTCCCAGCCCCACGGTGTGAATACTCCAAGTAGTAAAGCCGGATTCAGATCTCAGGAATTATTTTGTGAATGGGAGTGAGGAAACACTTTGTTTGGTAGAGCCGGGAGTCATTGACATTGTGTTTTTCTCTTCTACCATGTAGATGCTGACAGCTCTTCTGATGTATCCCATGCTCAGGACCTTTAGCCTCTGGCTCCACTCTTCCCTCACTGGGAACTATGTCTCTGGCTCTTATTCCATCGTTTTTGTCAACTGTCCCAATGAGCAAATTGCCAGAGATGTCGCCAGGTATAGTGTGTATAGGGGCTAGATGTTGCCCCTAAATGTGTGGGAAGCTACCAGAGTGCTCTCTGGGGGTCACACTGCAACCCTTCTCTTGCTTTTGACAGCCCTTCTGTACAAAGAACTTTCTGCTTGGGGTGGCACGAGGAACCCACTGCATGATTCTGTTCAGACTGGCCCTAGGGCTGCCCCTCCCATGCCTCAATAGAGAAGTTAAGGAGCTGATGGGTAGAGAAGGAACGTGAGACCCTCAGAGAGAGGTGGCTTGCTCAAGGCAGTAAGAGACTGTGAAAGCCTCCTGGGGAGATTCAAATCTCCCAATCGCTGGTCCAACCTCTTTCTTATCCCCCTTAGCTCAATTAAGGAAGTGGCTGCCCATGAATTGTGCATTTTTCTAGAAATGACTGTGGCAATCTGGGAAGAGCACTGGGTTTCTAATTACACCATAGGGTTTTTTTTTGTTTGTTTTTGTTTTTATTTTTGTTTTTGTTTTTTTTTAGACAGGGTTTCTCTGTGTAGCTCTGGCTGTCCTGGAACTCACTCTGTAGACCAGGCTGGCCTCGAACTCAGAAATACACCTGCCTCTGCCTCCCAAATGCTGGGATTAAAGGCGTGCACCACCACCGCCTGGCTACACCATAGTTTTAATGTTGGCCGTGCCACTTTTATTTATGTGACTTTGGGCTGGAGGACAGGAGTTAAAGGATGATAGACCTTAGGACCTTGAACATGTTAGCTAAGTACTGCAATACTGAATTACAAGATGGCATTACCCTCATAGTGTTAAGATTACATGATATGAAACATATATAACACACATCCCAGGAAATGGAATGAAGTAGGTGCTCAATAAATATATCCCAAACCCCATCTTATCTGTCTATAAATATATCTCTGAAGAGGGCTAGTGGGGCTTTCCCCTTCTCTTCTTGTTTTATTATGGAAGAATCTTGGAGATTAGGGTTATAGTCACAAGTGCTTAGCAGACAGATTGACAAATTGGCTTAGGGTATAACAACAAAAGAGGATGGCAGATGGCAACCTTTGTCCTCCCTGGATGTTGGGGGAAGAAGGACAGGGAGTGTGTTGATTCAGGAATCATGTGTCATGTCTACTCTGTGACATTTAGTTACAGCCACAGAAGGGCAGGTATCATGCCCACCTGCAGACCTGCATATCCTATAACCACACACAGCCTCTGAGGACACAGAGAAGCAGCTCTGAGGAGGCTCTGAGGGTGGCTCAGTGTGCTGTGGGAGACTGACCCTGGGCCTGCAGAAGACAGGCCTGGGCTCTGCCTGGCTTTCCTGCCTGAAATGCACCTGCTTGGAGATAGGCAGCAGCTAATGCTCAGCTTGGTTGGACAGATGTGCAATGTGCTAAGACCCATTTGGAATTGAGAAGCCAGATAATCCATGCTCTTGTGAATATAAAAATACCCTGGTATTAAATATTGGTATCAAAATCAAGATTTTGTAAATGCCCAGAGGGCCAAGATAAGTGTACCTTATCTGTGACCTTTGTTGGCCCGGCTCTCCTTCCTGAAGTTTCTGAGGGCCTGCGCTTTGTGGGCATGACTTGATGATCTGCAGTGTTTGTGCACTTGCTCTGTCTGAGATGGAGTTCAGCCAGTTTACCGCTCTTCCTCCCCCTCCTCTTCTCCCTATTCCCCTTCTCCTTTCCCTCCTTCTTTCCCTCTTCCTCCTCTCCCTCTTCCTCTCCCTCCTCCTCCTCTTCTTTTCCCTCTCTCTCTCATTTTTAGGCAGTTGAGATTTTTTTTTTTTGCATAAAGAAATCTCCATGGTTTTGTAGTCTTTACCTGAGTACAGTTGACTGTGATCAGAGGCAGGGAAGCTCATATTCCTAAGAGACTGTGAAGGACAAGCAATAGATGGGTAGCTCTCTCTCTCTCTCTCTCTCTCTCTCTCTCTCTCTCTCTCTCTCTCTCTCTCTCTTGTGTTTGTATGCCACCAAAAAATGAAAATTTCCAGTGGGTGATTGATCGGGCAAGCCTTGATGAAGTTATGTGAACAAGTCTGTTTTATGTGTCGTTCACTGGTGATTTTCCAAAGCAACCACAATGGTAGATGGCGATGAGGTGATCCTAACATGGAATTTTAAGTTCAGTACTCTTAGCCTGGAGCTCAAGGATAGAGAAAGGAAAACAGCCCTGTAGGCATAATTTTTTTTATCACCTACTTTAATAAGTGTTCAACCTCCCCCCAGCCTACCACCCACCTGAGGTAGTGGAAAAGAAAGGTTATCAGGACATGGGGGAAATAGACCTGCTTAGAAATAGTTCTTTGGGGGTGAGTCCAATCTCCATTGTCAGGATATCAGCCATTTAGTCCAGTAGCAAATACCAAATATGAATCAGCAGCTACAGTCCAGTCCTCTCAACAGACGCTACACGTGAACTAGCAAGGGCCCACCAACCAGCCTGAGACTGTAGAAGCAACAAAAAGTCACAGGGACCTCACAAGAAGTTCTTTGGCAAGCTTCTCTCTATGGTGTCACCACAAGCGGAGCTCAGCAACACAATGTATGGAGAATCAATACATGTGTGTTGTTAGCGGAGGATAGGGAGGTAGAGAGAAGCAAACCAGTGCTTGAGCTCCCATTGCCTCCCATTGTAAATATGAGGGGTCATATTTATATTCCTTCTGAACATCATGCATCCTTTTACGAGTCTGCTATAGCAAAATACCCTTTCACCTGTGTCTGCTTTAGCAAAACATCCTTTTACCTGTGTGCTCCAGCAAAGCATCTTTTAACATAACTGACTTTCCGAAGAAACCAGAAGTTTCTACTTCATAGCCCTTTCCTTGGAACAGCAGAGTAAAGGAAGGACCCATGAGTAGGTCTCAGATATGGTTTTTGTCTTGGGTCCAGGCTCTTGAGGTTGTGGTAAGAAACCTTTAAAACAGAAAAAAACAAAAATAAAACACCAAAAAAAAAAAATTCCTTTAAAAGCAAACAAAAACTGTGAAGAAGACTTTTCTATGCCCAAACAGCTACTGTTCCTGCTTGGGGTTGTAAGTGTTCTCTGTGGTTGGTCACATGGGGATCTACAGGTCAGCTCTGTGCATGGCAGAGCTAGGAATGGCATTATAAAAGGAGCTTTCAGTAGTGAACAAGGTTAGGAACCACTGACTAAGCCAGTCTTTCGTCTAGTAAGGTAGAGAGGAGAGCTGCTTTCTCTGAGCAGGTACACAGGTATGCATTTTGGGCAGGAAAGCTAGGCAGAGCCCAGGCCTATCTTCTGCAGGCCCAGGGTCAGTCTCCCACAGCACACTGAGCCGTCTTCAGAGCGGTCTCCTCAGAGCTGCTTCTCTGTGTCCTCACAGGCTGTGTGTGATTACAGGATATGCAGGTCTGTGGGTGGGCGTGATACCTGCCTTTCTGTTGCTGTAACTAAATGTCAGAGTAGGTCATTGATTTATAAATAAAGATTTATTTCACTGTGTGGCTGTAGAGCTGGGAAGTCCAGAAGCATACTGCTTGGTATCTGGCAGTTCTGCATTATCACAAGGCACAGGGCATCTATGGCGGGTAAGAGCGTGCTGACTCCCCGTCTGTCTTCTTTATGAAGCCACTAACTCCATCATGGGGGTCTCACCCTTGTAACCTCACTAACCACCCTCTAAACGCCCTCTCTCTCTCTCTCTCTCTCTCTCTCTTTCTCTCTCTCTCTCTCTCTCTCTCTCTCTCTCTCTCTCTCTCTCCAAATTCATTAATATGATTTATAGAATTAGATTCCCAGCACAGGAATTCTGGGGACATGCTCAAGTCAATCTGCCTGTAGCCCTCAGCATTCATGACCTTACATGTAAAACACAGTCCTTCTATCCCCATAGCACTGAAGTTTAACTAGCAACAGCACTATTTCAGAAATCCAAAGTCCGGGGTCTCATCTGCATCAGATCTGGATGGCACATCGATGCAAACTGACTTTACTAGCTTGTGAAATCAGCATGTTACCTGCTTCTAAAGTACCATGGGAGAGCAGGCATAGAACAGACATTTCCATTTCCAAAGAAAGAAATAAACAAAAAATAAGGAATAGCTGGTCCCACATGTCTTGGTGTTTCTGCTGCTGTGATGAAAAACCATGACCCAAAAGCAAGTTGGGAAGGAAAAGGTTTATCCACAGCTTCCACTTCCACATCACTCTTCATTATTAGTGGAAGCCAGGACAGGAATTGAAACAGAGCAGGAACCTGGAGTTTCTGGAGGCAGAAACTGATGCAGAGGCCATGGAGGAGTGCTACTTACTGGCTTGCTTCCCATGGCTTACTCAGCCTACTTTCTTACAAAACTCTGGACCACCAACTGTTGTTTAGTCTCTGTGGCTCTCCTAGCATCACCTAAGTGAACACACCATCTGAATTTTTACTTCGATTAATTTTTACTTCAATTAATTCCTTCCCCATGTCCTCACCTACAGCCTCATTAGCATAAGACTTCCAGGATTAAGTTTCCAATAGGAGAATTCTTAGGGCTATGCTTCAGTGGAGGAGGGTTGCTTGTGTCCTTAGATTCAGATATTCCGGGCAGTTCCCATCCGGTCTCTTGAGACTTTGGACTTGCTCCAGTGATCGTCTTCTCTTTGCTCTAGGATCATCCTGGATAAGAAGATGGCTTCGTCTGTGAACATCTTGCCTAAGACCTCTTCACTGTGAGTTTTGCCAAGGCCAGTGATGGGGAGTTGGAGGTGTTAAGGTTCCATCTTGGATGATTGAGAGAGCAAGGACCAAATGGTGACCTGTCAGAGAATATTTAATCAACTCGTCACAGTTGACTTGCATTCAGAGATTCATCAGTTTATGTCGCACAAGGAAAACCAAACCAAACCAAACCAAACCAAACAACAACAACAACAACAACAAAAAACTCAAAACACTGCATTTAGAAAAAAGAGGGAAATGTCATGATGTCCAAATTCATTAATATGGTTTATGGAATTCGATCCCCAGCATAGGAATTCTGGGCACACACTGAAATCATAGAAATCTGCAGCTAGCCAAAATCTCAGCATTCGTGGCCTTGGCTCAGTTGCTCTGACACTGTATTGAGCGTGGCTCCTTAGCTTGGCTTTAATTTTGATCTCTAAGCTTCAGCCTAGTCTGTTGAATTAGTCTCTCCGAGGGTGAGACCCAAATTTCTGAATCTTTCATATTGTCTCTAAAGCAATGGCTCTCAACCCTATGGGTCTCCACCCTTTGTAGGGGGTCCCATATCAGATATCCTGCTTATTAGATACTTCCATTATGATTCATAGCACTAGCAAAATTACAGTTATGAAATAGCAATGAAATAATTTCATAGTTGGGGGTCACCACAACATGAGGAACTGTATTAAAGGGTCGCAGCATTAGGAAGGCTGAGAATGACTGCTTTAGAGGCTTATTATGTAGCTCAGCTGTGGAATGCTTGCTTGTCTAACATGCAGGCCTTGAGGTTTGCTCTCCAGCATAACAAGAAAAGCAAGAGAAGAGAAGAGATAGAGGGAAGGGCTAATGAAGGGAAGAAGAAGGGGAAGGAAAAATGAAGGAAGGAAGGAAGGAAGGAAGGAAGGAAGGAAGGAAGGAAGGAAGGAAGGAAGGGAGACCTTATGTAAAATCTTAGATAGCTGTCTTCAAGAACTCTAGACATCTTTGTCTGGCTGTCTTAGAGTTCCTGTGGCTGTGATGAAACACCATGACCAAAAAGCAAGTTGTGGAGGAAAGGGTTCCACGTCACTGTCAAAGGAAGCCAGGACAGGAACTCAAGCAGGGCAGGAACCTGGAGGCAGGAGCTGATGCAGAGGCCATGGAGGGTGCTGCTTACTGGCTTGCTTTCTACAGCGTGCTTAGCCTGCCTTTCTGCCTACCCTCCCCAGCTCCTCAAGGCAGAGTTTCTCTGTATAATAGCCCTGGCTTTCCTAGAACTCATTCTGTAGACCAGGCTGGCCTCAAACTCACAGAGATCTGCCTGCCTCTGCCTCCTGGATGCTGGGATTAAAGGCGTATGCCACTACTGTCTGACTTCAGTCTACCTTCTTATAGAACCCAGGGTACCACCCATAGTGGGCAGGGCCTTCCCCCATCAATCACTAATTAAGAAAATGCTTTATAATCTGGCCCATAGTCCATCTATGGAGACATTTTCTCAGTTGAGGCTTCCTCCTCTCTGATGACTCTAGCTTGGGTCAAGTTGGCATAAACCAGTCAGCACAGTGGGTTGGGAAAGATTCTGAAGTCTCTCTCTACCCTTCAGTAGTTTACCTCTTTGTTCTAGGCTGACGACTAGCCAGGCTTCTCTTGTGAGCATTAGAGTTTGACTTTGTTCCCCTCTCTAGGTACTTTTGGAAAGGAGAAATAGAAGAAAGCACTGAAGTCTTGTTGGTAAGTGAGGATTGGGCGAAGGAAGTTTTAATAGGAGAACACGTGACATTAGAGTCTTTCCCCAGGGTGTTCTTAGAAATTAGCAATGGGGGTGGGGTGGGTGCAGCCCAGTGATGACTCCTTACATGTGGTAGGCCTTGAGTCTGATTCCCACAGAAGAAAAAATGAGCACCAATCAACTGATTGAGGTTCCTACCCCACCTTAGATGGCTGAGGCTCATTAACAAGCTAGAGATCTGGCCTGGTGACATGGGAGGAATGCTAACTGTCTAAATGAATGGTTCAGATCCCAAACTGCTGATTAATTTTCTTCTTGTCACAGCTAATAAAGACAAAGACTTCCAAGGTCCCCTGGGTGTTTGCCTATATGAGGTAAGGTTCATTTACCACAGGACCAGGTCAGGATGTTCTAGGCACTGAGCAAAGGACTCTGGGAGGTGGGAGAGTTGGGGTTCAGCCCCTGCTTCCCGTAAGACTCCTGCCCTGCTCTTCGTCTCAGAGTTCCATCTGGACTTTGGAGAGTAGAGTGAGATCATTTACACTGGAGGTTGCAAGATGCTGCTCTCAGGGTCTCTTCATACTTTAAAATGGTTCAGATTCTCCAAAGCAGCGTGGGTTAACTTCCTGCTAGCTGCCAGCACTGCAGTCCTGAAGCTCGCACTTAGGGTCTCAATGGTTCATATCAGGGATCCACAAAGTGAGGTCTCTTGACTTCTGGGGTCTTCAAGACTTTGATGAAGTCCATGAAAGTCATAAATGCTGAGGGCTTTGAGAACTGTTTTTTGCTTATTTAAGATATGAATAAAACCAGTATATATTAATAACTCAAAACACTGGATTTTTATGAAAAGTCATATTTTTTCAAAACCAAGAAATTAATGAGAAAATGGCATTATTTGCATTCTGGAAATTGTGACTTAATAAGATAGTTGCTAGGGACAGTTTTAAATTTACAATGACAAATTCAAGGTTTCAAAATTTAGAATTTTAGGTTGCAAATGACCTTTTCATTGGCAATAAGAAAGTTGTCCCCTAGTAATGGATATGGGATCTTATGTCACTTCAGACCTGCTAAATGAAACTACATTTTAACAAGTTCCCAGTGATTCCTATCCGCATTAACATCCAAAGCACGGGTCTAACCAGCGGTTTCCGTGTTGGCCATGTGTTAGATCACTTGGAGTTTCAAATGTCCAGTATAATGTCCTGCCTCAGGGATTCTGACTTTTTCTGGTGTGGGGATCAAGTACATTTTTCTTAAGTAGCACCCTAAGTTGACTGTAATGTGCAACCTGGGCTACAAACCCTTACTCTGTGTGATAAAATTCATTGCCTTCCCATCTTAGAGAGACTAGGATTTTGTGGTCATATGGCTGTAGCTGAGTGTTAATTCTAACTATAGAGAAGACCCTTTTGTTACCCCCTCAGCAGAAATGAAGGGATAAGGCAGTGTGGTTGAACCAAAATGGAAAGCTGTGAGGGACAGTTCCCAGGTAGTCATTGTATTAGAATACACCTATGAAGAAGTATACCTATGAAGTGCTTCAATAGTTCTTCTTATTGCTAATAAGTTTGGATTCTTTAAATTCTATGTCTGTTTATTAAAAAAAAGATTCTGGCCTTGGTGTCTATAAAATAAGTTCATCAAATTTATAATCTCAGGTTCTGAATAATCTCAGGTCCTACTTGTTGTGAGTGTCACATTACTTATAAACATACTACAGTTAATTAAACATATATCCCACGAGAACTTTCCAATGGCTCTAAGTTGATCAGAAAGCAAGCAAATAATTATTACCCTCAGCTGACACATGAGAGATGGGTATGAAGAGAACTGACATTGTGTGCTGTTTGCCAGGTGAACAGAGCAGAGAGGCAGGTGCCTGAGCCAGGCTTGTCGGTTAGGGCTCCATGGGAAAGTCAGGGAATGCTTAGCCTTGAGGCTCAAGAGAGGGACTTCTGGCTGATCAACAGGAACAGTGAGGACTTTCTAGGTAGGAAGGAATATAGAGGCTTTGGGGAAGGGGCAGGAAGATGTAGCAATGTGTGTGCATGACGATGGAAAGAGTAGTGAACGTGAGTGTGTGCAGTCCTGGTCACTAGCTAGGTGCTTTGGACACCCTGTTTTAGCTAGATCTTAGCGAGCCAGTCAAACGATATGTTTTTATATGTTTTTATCCTCTTGTGTTTGGATGTTTTGAGAAATTAAAGGCCTTATCTAGGAGTTGCAGATCTAGTAAGGACAGGCATAAAATTTGAACCCATTTCTCTAAGACTCTAAAGGCACCTCACCCAACCCAGTATCTGTTGAATGGGAAATAGGCTCAGGCAGGCTGGGCCATGGCACTGAGCAGCAAGCTGCAGCTGATTGTATGGGCCTCTAAGAGAGCCTATGGGTTGGGTTTTATCATGTAGGTTGATCCTTTCATAGTCACTCGCTGTGGTTCTGCTTTCTTTCCAAAGGTTGGCACATCCTTTTGAAATCCCGGAGGTCTTCAGTATTCCCATGGACCAAGGAGATGCTCGCTATTTACAATGGCTTGAGGAGGGCATGAAGGAGAACTAAGGAGAGAGAACCTTATTGTGCAGGCGTCGGCTCTAGCCTTTGCTGACTGTGCTCTGGGAAAAAGCAGGCCTCCTTCTGCCTCCTGTTGAGTGCTCCTAACAGCAGACAGGTTCTAGCTGACTGGGGCAGCCTGAATGAAGGGCTGAAAATTTCAAGGCTGGAAGTGAAGGCCAAACAGGCCTTCAAGAACCAAGTGGAACCGGCTTCTGAGTGCCTTGTGTTTGCAAGTGGCCTGAGGGTGTGTGGGCAAGGATGAGGGACTGAGGGGAGGCAGCAGTGTTGGTGAGGTTTCTCATCTTCAGCCTATGGGCTGACCATAAAATACCTATGGTGTAATTTTTTTTGTCTGTTTTGGTTAGGTGTAATTGTCTTTCTGCTTCTTGTCGGGAGGAGTGACCTTGATCATCTAGGCGTGTGTGGAAGAGCTACCTTCTAAAGCAATTGATATGGGCTCTATTCAAAACAATGAATCATCCTGGTAGGATTCAGGGGTCAGCAGAATTAATTATTGCTCCTGAACCTTGCAGAGGTGAAGCTGGGACGAGGTGCTCGAGCCTAGACAGACTGGGGCATATTAGGACTTCAATACAAACCTGGCTGGGAGTAAGTCTTAACTTTTTTTTTTTTAAACTGGATTTAATATAACAGACACAAATATCCTGGAGGTGTGGGTTCTGAGCCCCGGGAACCTGCTGAGCCAGTGTTTTTTGGATCTGCTGGACAGAGCTTCTGGGGTTGACAGAGGAACCCCTGAACTTCTTAAGGAATGTGGTCATCACCCACATCCCAAGTGAAGCGATCAGAAATCTGTAAATCAGTTATGATTTCCCCATTTCATGCATTATCACAAAAAAGTGCATTTCGTGGAATTCCGTAAGGGGGGTATTTTGAATTACACAGTCTAGTCATGTTTTTTCATACCATGCTGAGGCATGAACTACACTGGTATCTTCTACACTGGTCCCGAGCATCTCTGAAGAAGAGGGAAGGTGGGGGATACTGAGCCCAAGGCTGTGAAAAGGCAGAGTTGAAACAAACCTCATTCATGAATCTCACAAGCTAACTCCACAGTGGGCTGACCACAGGTGGTTAGAGTTGGTCTCTTCTACAGCAGTGGGAGGGGTGGCTTTACATAAGCCAAATAGAACCACATTCTAGTTATAATTGCTGTGTGTCTCCCACCTTAATGTCCCCAAATACCAGATAACAAAGGTCTCCAAGGGCCCACCTATGAATACCTTATCAGCACTGTGGGCTGAGGCCCTGCCAAGGCCAGAGGATTCCACTAGTGCTCTTGAGGGCTGAGGAGTGGAAATGCCCTTGGTCTTAAAATACCAGTTTCTGAGGTACACACAAGTCTTGAAAACCCTACTTAAAATGACCCCAGATGGACCTTGTTGCTTTTTGGCGAAAGTCCAGTTTGGAGGCCTTCCTTTCAGAACCCTGTCCTTTCCACCACCACCTCAAGTGTCCCCTGTGACAGATAGGTGACCCTACCCTGCACTGTCCCTGTGCTCATGAAGTCCCCTTTACTTTAAAAGCCTCTCTCCTGGGCGGGAGGTCAGAGGCCTTTCTGAATCTTGTTGATCTCTTGCCCAAGGCTTGAGAATTACTTCCCAAGTTGACATTTCAGTTTCAAGAATTTAAGTAAACTAAGCTTTCTCTACACCATGAATTTACTTGTGCCAGTCAGCCTGACACTTGTACATCCATTTCAGTGTTTCTTCTTACCACAGATCTGGAGGGTGTAATCCATTCCACAGAGGAAGGGAGAGTAACTGCCGCTCTCCTACATTGTCCTCCCAGAATGCAGCTGTGGAAGACACCGATGGGTCCCAAACTAGTGTCTGCACATGGGAATTCCTTCCCAGCATTTCTTAGGATTTCCAGAATCTCTTCAAAAAAGCCACTGTGGGAATGAGTAAAAACTTATCTTTTAAGTGCTAAATCTTACTAGTCATAAGCACCACTGCTTTAAAAGAGTCCTTGCATCTGGCTGTGATGGTGAACCCAATAATCCTAGCCCCTCTGAGGCTAAGGCAAGCAACCATGAGTTCAAGGCCAGTCTAGGCTATAAAGGGAGAGAGCCTATCTCAAAATGAGACCAAACCACCTTCATCAAGTAAAGAACAACTGCGCTCACATCCTGGTGTTGGACTGAAGACAGCCTCGCCAGGAGCATGCACAGGAGAAAGCACCACCATCCAATCGATGGGCCTTGCTTTACTGTGTTGACATGTCAGCCAGTCTGCTGCTATTGCTGAGTTTTTCTTGCAA
>JADRCD010210444.1:19962-32463 GCA_019843815.1 Montemys delectorum
CAGCTCATTACCAACGACACTATTTAATCCTGGTTGCGCAATAATCCTTCCCCCTGTGTATGAACGAGTATGTATTATGCGTGATTCAAAGCCCCTTGAAGCTATGAGTGAAAAGACTCTGCATAGGGCAGAAATAATTTGCAAGACCAACTTGGGGTAGAGTATTCTCAAATGAACGCCAGTGGGTCCCACAGCTTTTACAGGGCCAGGCGGGCAGCGCTGGCGAAGGGCTGTGTGACAAAAGGCCTTGGCTGGGTGCATTATAATTTGCTCTAGTCAGTTCCAAAGTACTCGCATTTCCAACGATGAGAGGGAAATACCGATGGCACAGGACGTGGGCATTGTGCTTAGGATAAATACCCACACAAAGGCGAGGTGAGGCGATTTCGGATGCCTTGTTGGGGAGAACGTAATTAAAAGTACTTTTGAGAAGGCTTTGAAGTCTGGGGCTCACCGTTTCATAGAAAGGTAGTGTTCCCATCAGTTGCTCTGGCAGTCGCAGAACACCAGCAAATTGGGGAAGTTGTGGAGGCAGAATCAATTAGTTTCCACTCAGAGGGATGGTGTCCTTTCTGTCTTGGCTGTGGGTCAGTACCAGTTTTACTGGTGGGGACAGTGGACCTTGAGAGGTGCTGGCTATCATCACAGCCACCAGTGTACATGGTGGAGAGCCCTCAGAGCACTCTGGGATCAGCCCAGGCCTAGTCTTGTTTGACTACCCTAAGGAGAGACGCCTCATTCCTCAGAACCCTGTGCTCCTTGTAGCCTGGACAGTAGCTCACGGGCTCATGGCCATGTAAATGGTACCACCCCCAACTGAAGTATCTGAAGTGGGTCAGTGCTGTGGAGGTGACCTGTGAATGTGAGTGTCTGACAGGAGTTGGAGGCTTGCCTCTTCCTCTCAGGGGAGTGGCTTCTGAGTAAGCTCTACATCATATCTATTTTTCCCATTAGTCTCCTTCTGGATCTCATGGCCAGGGAGAGCCTGTGCTTATCCCATGTTCTTTAAGCTGCTGTTGGCAATCCTGTGTCTGTTCTGCATCTCCAGATTTGACTCGGTCCTTACCCATTATGTCCCCTTCCCCAGCATCCTGAAGTCTGAGAGCCATTGTGGCAGAAAGGAGTGGCCATAGGCAAGCAGACAGAAGACTCTAGGACAGAAGGACAAGGTAGGATGACACAAAAGGGACAAGCCAGGGCAGCTGGATTGTGGATTTGGTAGTTGGGCAGGGGACTGTGTGAAGCTGTGTCAACCTCTGGTGTTTGTGGTGACTTTGTGGTTGGCCATGGGTGCCACAGACACATGGGTGTCTGATCTGGCACTAAGCCAGGCCTAGAGAGCAGCAGCTAGGAGTGAAGTCCGACTGCAGGTCTGGGTGAATGAGATGGGTAGCCTTCCTTCCCTCCTGTTCCTTGTCCTCTGGTGATTTTATTCTACAAATGCTCCAAGGCCACCTTCACTTCCTTGGCCATTGGTTAGCAAGTATGTGTTTACTTGCCACACTGTCACAATCGATTTCTTAAAACTTAGCATTCCCATCATTTGATAGGTTATCCTCTTAAAACCACTCTGAAAGCTTGTAGAGGTGTTTCCCTGGGATATGCTGAGAGAAGACGCTAGTACAAAAATTAAAGTTCAAGTAGACTGTAGGGCCGAGACACCACATGCCCTTCCTTCAGCAGCCACTGATGGTGTGGAAGAACCAGTCCTCCCCTCTCCCGAGCTTCACGCGACATCATGGTGGCTCCATCTCCATTTCTCCTCAGAAGTACTTGAGTGTCATAAGTCACACATATTTAATTCTAATCATAAATATATATTATACACTATATAGAAAGGACCTATTAAAGATTTAAAAAGTGACCATGAAAATAGGCATTTCTATGAGTCTACAGAAGACAACTGACCTCGGCACACACCCTTCTGATTCTATCTGCACACAGAAATCCTGAAGTGTGTCGTAGTAAACATTTTTCATACAACTGCCTTTTAGCTTAATTTTGGTAACTATTAAGTGATAGAACTTCTGAGGAAAACATACAGTCTTCATGAATAAATTGAGAAATAAACGAGGCTGAAAAAAAATCAAAGAGTTTTCTTTGTTCTGAGAAAATTACAGAGACTGAATGAGGTCACAAAAAAGAGTAGAAGAAATAAAAAATACTAGAAATCAATAAAAATAAAAAAATGATAGGTACAGTCCAAGTCCAAAAATTGACACTTTGAGATTTTTGTCTTCTAGTTAAGAAAGATAAAAGACCCTAAGAAGCTAGTGAAGGAGATGGAGAAGGCAGAGGCAGCCAACACGGGAATGCAATGCAGTGTGAGCTCACAGACATTAATACTGGGGCTGTTTGAATCTTACACAAGTTAAACAGGAGAAGAGGATGTTGTGACAGCTTTATGCTGAAAATGTAAAAGCTAGAGGAAATAGATACATTTCTCAGAAATATGACTTCCCAAAACTGACACTAGAGGAGATAGAAAATCTGTGGTCTTATCCCACACTGAGAAATGAGCTCTGGAAAGAATCCTGTCTCCAAAGAAGACTCCTTACCCGTGAATGCCACCAACCTGTTAAAGACACCACAGTGCTAATTTTGTAGAGATCCTCTGAAGCATAGAAGAAGAAGGAATACTTTTTACAGACTTCTACGAAGTCTTGGTGTGCAAGTCTAGTCAAAATTGTGTATGAGAAGCGCGTTCACGATGGTTTCATGTAAGAACATATACAACAGTTTAAGCAACAATATTACCAAATAGGATCTGATGATGTGCAGAACAGACAGTAGATCGCAAACACAAGCTTGGACGTGAGAACACAAGGCTGGTTTAATGATTAATAGTCAATCAGTTGTTATGCAGTCATCGGAACAGCTTTGTTTAGCACAGTAACAGTATTAGATGTCAAAGATCATATTGAGAAACTGGGGCACCCATATATTGCTGTTGAAAGTATAGTTTTTGCCAGTGTAGAAATTTCTTCTCATATTTGGGTATTTGTCTCAAATTTTCATGAGAGAACAAACTCACCTCAAGCCCCCATTCACAAGTGCTTGTAGCAGCTTTATTTGAGATGGTAAAAACAAACAAACAAAGAAACCCAAACACCATCATCTATCTGTGTTAGAAGAATGAGTGAGTGAACTGTGTGACATCTGTAGTGTGGAATGCAAAAAACACAGGGTCACTGCTACACAGATAATCTGGGATTCCTTCATGCAATCACACTGAGTAAAGAAAGCCACTTGCAAAGATTCTGCCTAATTACCCACGTATGCAACTCTCTGTACATAACAGCGTTGCACAAACAGAGGACAGCTGTGACTACCCGGGGCTAAACAGTTGTAGGAGGGAAGAGGACTTGCTTATAACAGCGTGGTCCCTGAGAAGGGATCTTCTGCTGTTAGAGTTGCTCTTGTGTTTTGACAATGGACATGGATACACGAGATACACAAATGGCAAAAGTTACATAAAGCTCGATGATATGGTTGGCCTAGTTGGGTAGGTTGCTCTGTGTGTGTGTGTGTGTGTGTGTGTGTGTGTGTGCACGCGCGTGCGCGCGTGCGCGCATGTGTGTATGATGTGTGTGGGGATCCTTGTCCTCAGCTTTTGAGTGCTAGAACAATATGGGTAAAATGATACTGATAAAGTCTGAATAAAATCAATATGTTTTAATGATGTAGTAGTTATATACAGTGTTACAACTGGTGGGTAGTCAAAGCATACAGGGATCTCTCTGTTGTTCCTTATAAGGATGTGAGCAGTTACTTGAATGGAAAATTCAATTAGAATAATTTAGTTAAATCCAACATGACAACAAAATGAAAGAGAAAGGTGATTATCTCAACAGATAAAGTGCTTGATGCATATTTATAGCCACACATCAAAAAAAAAAATCTTAGCATGCCAAGTCTCATAATTAGACCTTACCATGTATTTTACATGTTTCTCTGTGTGTGCATGTATATGCGCAATCATGTATGTGGGCATGTGTGTGGCAGTACACGTGCGTACATGTGTGTGTATAAGCCTGGGGTTGGGAGTTTTCCATATTGTTCATTGAGGCAAGGTTGCTCAGTTGAACCCAGGGCTGATGATATGGCCAGCCTAGTTGGGTAGCTTGTATTCTCTCTCTCTCTCTGTCTCTCTCTCTCTCTCTCTGTGTGCGTGTGTGTATGGGTAGGTGGGGAGGACCCTTGTTGTCAACTGTTGTGTGTTACTGTGCTAGAATAATGGCTGGCTACTATGGCATGTTGGGCTTTGGAGATCCAAACTCTGGTCCTCATGCTTGGATGCCAAGCATTTTCCCTGCTAAGGCATCTCCCTAGCCCCCAAATGGGTTTTAATGTGATAAAGTAAGTTCATAAAACTTACGTGGACAAAATTTGTGTTGACTAGCCACATGCTGAATGTTCTTCCAGAGGAAGTTTGAGATTAATATTGCCTGTTGTGACTTCTATTCAGCATCATAAAGAAAGGGCCAGTCCAGTGCAATGAAGCAAGAAAAAAATAATAAAAAAATGATGGTTGCAAATAGATCAAACTTATTTAAAGAGGCTATGATTATGAACGTAGAGAATTACAGGTGATACTTAAAATTTGATTGGAAATTAACATTTCTGGATATAAAATTAATATAGAATCTCAGTTTTTGTTCTATATATCAGCAATGAATTGGTTTTAAAGTCTCAAAAATAAAATTCACAATGTAAAGATGTATACCGAAAAGTAAATATTAGGAAGGGTGTGTAAGATCTGCAGAGACACTCGCTGGTAAATTCATTGCAGTGCAGTTCATAATACTGAGATATAAAATCAGCATAGCTGTCCATCAGCAGATGGGGAGCTAAAGAGAATATAGTATTCTCTTTGTATATATACAATGTGTATATACAATGGAATTTTATTGAGGTGTAAAGGATAAAATTATGCCATTTACAGGAAAATAGATGAAACCAGAGATACTCTTGTTAAAACAAACTGGACTCAGAAAGATAGATGCCCGGCATTTCTCTTTCATGGACACAACCTAGGACTATTTTGGGGTTATGGGGGCCCAGCAGGAGGGGCACAAGAGCTAGGAAAGTGGGTCTGAGCTGAGCTCATGGATACACTTAGAGAAAACACCACAGTGGAACACAGTATTGCCTTGTGCACTGAAAGATAATTAAAATGTGTGAGATCCCTATGCATGAAGAACAGAGCATCAAGAGAAAATTTAAAAGTCTAAGCTTCATGCTGGGAGAAATAACATTCATGGGCTGGAAAATTCAGTAATGCAAAGATGTCAGCTCTCAAACGAGTATGTAGATTCAATATAATGCACATTTAAATATCAAGTGTTTTGGTAGAAAGAGGCAAATCACCTCTATGTTTGTTTCAAAATGCAAATGGTCAAACCTATATGATGCTTTTGGAGAGAAACAAAGAGGGTAGGGTCACTTTATGGACATAAAGAAACTGTGAGCTCCTGGGATGGAAGGAGGCATTGGCGGAATGAGACTCTTTGTGCAGTTTGGTTGGAGTAGGGCATTCCTAAGGAACTTGCTGCGACTATCAATACTAATTTTAGTTCTTCAATTTTTTTTGAATGTTTGTATTGACAACACAGAGAGCCCTGCAGAGTAGCAGGCAAAAAAGTCTTTTTAAATGAATGGTCCAGGACCATTGGGTCAGTTGTATATTTGTACAGATTTAAAAAAAAAATAAAACTTAAGCCATTAGCAAAGGTCAGTTTTAGGTGAACTGGTAGACACAAATTTTCTATGTAAAATAACTAGACTTTCAAGAGATATTGGCCAGAAGAGTCCCATAGCCTTGAAACAGCTGAAGAGTTCACTCACAAGACACAGTGAACCTTCTATTCCAATGGAAAACTGATTAGCAAAGTGATACTAATATTAAGAGTGTATGCTCATCAAAAACCCACTATGACAGCTGCATTTGTGGCTCATATACCCATATAAGTTTCCCCTGGACACTACACACTCCAAGAAACCTAGAGTTGGTAATAAAGAAATGACCCAGTGGACATGAGGCCAACAACTTCCCAGTCACATTATACAGATGGTAGCAGGCGAATCTCACAGCCTAGGGAGAGCTGTGCCCACCAGGGGAAAGAAATTCAAACACCCCTGTGTAGAGTGAATTTATATTCCTAGCGAGCCTGTATAAAAGACACACAATCCAGGTATTTTATTTACAAGCCATTAGCCTAGATTGGGCAGGTTTAGAACTAGCTATACTATCTTATTCTCCAGTTATAAAGTCCCTTCCTACTTGCTGTTTCTCCTTGCTACATGGTCCTGGCCCGTTTCTTCTCATGGGAGCCTCTTCCACCTCCGTCTTCTTTATTTTCTTTCTCTCTACTTGCAACTCTCTCACTCAAACCTCAAGTCCCACCTTTCTCCCTCTACTGCCCAATCACAGGCTCTAGCCTTTTATTGACCAGTTAATTGCTCCTTGGTTTCTCAAGACAGAGTTGTCGCTGGCAAGAAGATCTTCACATACACCGAGTGATGCTGCATGAACCTTGTTATTGCTAACAGTGGAGTTCCTTTAATCTGTATGCTATTTATCCAGTGTTGAAGGCCCACGGGTCTGAGGTCTGGAGACATGGTTAGAATCTTACTCTTTTGATCCTCCATCCACCAGAGCTTGGGCCGCAGAGGGCAGATGCCTAGACATCATGTCCAGAGGCTGCAGAGACTGAGAAAACACAAGGCAGGCTTATGTAACAGAGTTGCTGGGTGGGGCATGACCATCAAGCTGGTAGGTTTTGAGCCAGGAGCAGGCAGGATCCTCTGAGTGTGGCAGAGGAAACCCATCCTTCCTGGCAGCCTCATGGGGCGTAGGCACAGCCTGGTACAGATGACCGTATGGGTAGCTAGCAAAGATCAAAGGCAAACATTTCCTTCGCCGAATGGGATAAAGGCAGCTTTGGACTAGAGTGGGCTCTGGCTCAGACATTAAAGTTCAGGCTTATATAAGCCAGGATGCTCAGAGAACCACGTGCCCAGTTGGAGCTGGAGCTCAACCCTTCAGCTGTTTATGCCATTCCTGAGTATTGTGTCTTGGCCTTTCAGGATGGGGACCCCAGCATGCTAGTCTATCTTCTGAGTGAATAGTACCACTCCTCACCTCCTGAACAGCTCAGTGTCTGTCATGGCTGAGGCCCCTTGGATCTCTTGTCGTCAGGACAGGAACTCAGTGATTGAAGGAGCAGTCTGGAGTTTCCCCAGGTCTTTCATGGATGAGGACGACAACAAGACCCCAGACCATCCAAAGCTCCACCCGTGCCTACTATGGTCCAGTCAGACTTGGTGTCTCAAGACTTGTGTCTCCCACAGGCTGGCTTCTCTGAGTCCCACTGCTTAGTAGAGATGCCCTCACAGTATGGCCTCTAGTCAAGGTGAGCAGCTGCGGGTCCATCCTACAGAGCTTATGAATGAGGTCCAGCTGGGGGCTGTGGTTCCTGCATTGGCCCTTCCTGATGCAGTTGGGGTGTCTTTTGGCAGGAAGAGGATGTTTGCTTAGAGTGTAGTGAGTAAACAGACAACAGGATCTGAACACCTGCCTGAGGGAGTGTTGTTCTGCATTTGTTTGGCTGGTTTGCTTGTTTGGTCCCTGCGGCAGCTTCCGGATGCAGCCTGAGGCCCAAAGTTGTACAAGCCAGAGGCACCTGCCACCAGCCCTCTGAGGAAGTAGGGGCCTTGGGGCTGAGAGTGTGCATCTGTGAGAACATGCTGTGTATATTTATACGTCTGTTTTTATGTTCATCTCTGTGCACATGTCTGTAGTGGGTGCTATGTGCATGTGTACACACATTCTGTGTACATGGGTGTACCTGGGTATGTGTGTGTATTTGTTTGCATAGTTTGTATGTGTGCATGTGTGAGTTCATGAGTGTCACATATAGTTGCACATGTAACCTGCACACAAGCATGCAAAGTGTTTGGTCTTCTGTGGGCATGTGTGCGTGTATGTGTGGGTGTGTTTGTATATGTGTAGCTGCACTGGGTTAAGTTGGACTTAACCCTTCCCTGCTTGGCCCAAAGTAGAACACTGTGACTCTCCTGGTCTAACTGTCAGGTTGGGGCTTGAGAAGAGGATGGAGACAGGGCTCAGGGATGAGGCCAGGGTGTCCTAGACCCCATCCCCCAAAGGGCTCCCCACCAGTGAAACAGATATAAAAGTTTTGAGATGGAGTTGTAAGACTCTGATGAGCTTAGCTACTGGGGACTCTCTGAGTGAACCATGTGGAGCCAGGGGTCAATGCAAAAGCAAGAGGAATTTATTGTTCCAGTGTGCTGGAGTCGTCCATACTTGAAGGAGAGGCAGCGACCCGGGGGCAGCCTGTTGGGTTTTTATATGGTTTCTAGGGGCAGAATAGAGCATCAGCAACTAGGCACAATATGATTGGCGGAACAGTGCAGCCTTTAAACTTATTGGTCTTTAGGGAATTAAGTGGTAAGGAGCTTAATCAGCCTCTCTCTTCCAGCCTACATGCTTCATGACCTCTCTCTTGAGGAGGGGAGGGGTGCCTGGTGCAATTTTCCAAAGATCCTGAGCTGACCTCTTCAGAGGGATGAGGGTATTTGCAGAGGGTCCCCACGTTTATAAGGCTACAGAGGGACAGCTCTGCAGGTCCTCTGACCCACTGGAAGGGTGTTCCCACCCCCAAGCAGGTAGAGACCTGCCTGTAGCTGTCCTGCTGGGCAGAGCTTGCATTTGCTGCTTGGAAGCTCCTGAATGATGTGTGAGGTGCCCTGTGCTGGGCAGTCACTAACTTTCCACCTGGCTTGCTTCATTTCCCCAACCATAGCCCAGCCCACCAAAGAAAATTACAAGACTGCATGTATGTAGAGCTAGCTTATTACTTCATATGCAAATGGTCCTGGCTTTGATCTCCAGCACCCAAACAAAAACAAAATTGAAAGAAAAAAGAAAAAAAAATATCCTATGTTTGTAGAGCTGACAGAGCAGGCTGGGATACCAAGGTTGAATCAAAGTTCTTGCTCCAGACGAGTAAAATTGGCTGTCTAGTTATTTTTAAATGGATGCGTCCCTAATCATTTGGCCAACAACAGAAAGAGTGGTTTCTCAGCTTGTTTATTTTTATTTTTGCTAAGTGGAGGAACTGAGTTAACTGTCTCAGGCAACGAGACACGTCATCGTCATCTCACAATAAAACCAGGGTGTGACGGACGACCCTGGGCTCCCTTATCCCCAGGAAGCCCTTCCTGAGGAGGGCCCTGACTAACTAATGAGCTGTACTCCCGGCATCTCCTGGGTTTCCTAGGTGATTACAGAGATATGGATTCAGGAGAGGCGACTCATGCCCTTCACAGGGCTCTGACAGCTGATGGTTCCTGGGTAAGGCCAATGGCAGTAAGCCTGACCTCTCAGACCAGCCTCCAGGGTTGCCCAGAGCTCGTCTGTACCCTTATCTACATAGCATTTTATTAATATTCTTGACCACTGGGCCACCCAGCAACTTCTTGAGCATCACCTAGAAGGTGACAGCCCAGGGGAGGATCTAGGAGACAGCGAGGCTGCAACTGAGCCTCCAAGGAAACAGAATCCCTAAGGGACCTATGTCAACAAACAAATGCTCCTGACAAGGGCTGGTCCAGGGGCTTTGAGCTGCATGTTTTGTTCTAGAGTCACCTGGGTTTTCCGAATCTTAGTGAGACAGCTGGCAGGTGGATCCAGGCTGCAGCTGTTTCCCTCTTCTGCTTTTACTAACACTGCCCTTGCTTCCGCCACGGTAGATGTTTAAGGTTTCAGGTGTACCACCATTCTCTTATCTCTGTAGCTGAGTAGGTCCTACGGTGGTGAAAAACAGCATAGCCTTGGCACAGTTACCCTGTGATCGCCCATTGCCGTGCCTGACTCAGTCATGGATGCTGAGAGGGAGCCTCAAGAGCAGATTCTGCTACGTTAGGTTTCTTAAACATGATTTCCGAGCAGGGGTCTTCGCCAAGTGTCTGCTGGTCTCTGGGGGCATTTTGTGAGGAATGCTGGGATGTGAAGCAGTGGTTTGGGAACTGGGATCTACTTCTTCACAAGTGTAGGCTGGGTGAAGAGCCACCCGAGAGCTCTAATTCCACTCCAATCAGATGCAATTCCATAGCATACTCCCTTAATGAGGGTTAATGACATTAATTACTGCCCCCTTCACTTAGGAGCATGCTCAAGAGGAGCTAATTGCCACGTAATGGCCCAGGAATAACTGAGTCCCTGGCAGAACTGCAGAGGAGTGTGTCCCCTTTTTTCCCCGCCCCTCCCCCCTACCTCTGCCACCAGCTCGCTTCCTCTCCGCACAAGATGCTCCCGTGCCTCCTGGGTTCACTGTCATGGAGAGGCCAGGCTGGGTCTGAAGTGTGATTGCAGGCAAGTCTATCACGTTTGACAGCTGTGACTTCTCTGTGGAATATGGTAGGGCAGACTTTCCACAAGGCCTGAGTGACAGACAGGTCCCTCCTCTGCCCCTAACCCCTGCAAATAGCTGCAGTTGTAGAATCCAAAGCAAGCATAGGCGGCTGGGCCTGGAAGTTTCTCTTTTAGGATTTTCCTGTGACAACTGCACTTTCTGGTGTACACAGACCATGGCCAAGGCTTGAGGGGCAGTGAGGGTCTCTCCATCTGCTCATATGTGGCACCCTCCATGTATAGACATGTGATGAGTATGGCTGGCTGGAGAATACTGAGCTGTTAGTCTTCCTGTGTTCCACGGGCCATGCTGCTGGGTCTTGGAGAACTTGGATGTCTGGCCTAGCCTATTAGTGGAACACACGGTGACTCTGTGTTGTTTCCTAAACTGTTAGATGGGGCACCCTTAGCACTGAAATGAGATCGCCCCTCTCGGTAACCTCTCTCTGTAACTAAGCCCCTCCACACTGTTTTAAAGTGTTGTTTCCCACCAAATAGCCTGTCATGGTTTTGCAAAGTTTAAATTTCTGTTTTGATCCCTTACTTCATCTATCCTCAAATATTTTTATTTATCTCTATTTCCTCATTTGGGTTTTTATTGTACTTGCACTTACCCTATTTTTGTTTATTTATTTTTAAAAATTATTATTTTTAATTATGTGTGCGCATGTGTGTTTCTGTGTAGGTATATGCAGGTGAGTGCGGCTGTCTTCAGAGGCTAGACGGGCATTGGATTACCTGGAGTTGGGGTTAGGGAGCCTTGGGGGTGCTGGGAACCTAACCCAGGACTTGTGCAAGCACATACACATTGTCATCATCTCTGCAGTCCTTACTCCATTTTTGATGTTGTTTTTGCCAAGCATTTGACCTGCAGAGGTCAGGTAGCTTCTAGGAGCCGGTCCTCTTAGAGGTCCCATTATCCTCGGGGACCACCAAACTTCCTGAGCCTCACCTAAATGCCAGGAGACTGGCAGACTCTACCCTGAAGCTTTTGCTTAGCTCCAGTCACCAAATTACTGAGTCAACTCAAAGACAACAGCTTTATTTCATTATGTGATATTCATGACTACAACAAATAATTAATTTATTAAAATATGTGCAATAAAATATACAATGCATATGGGTTAATAAACAGCTAGTGTACCAACAGTACAATTATGGTGCTCTTGCCATGGGAGAGACCTCCCTCTATGTTGTAATCCTGGTGCTAATTACTATGGACAAGTGTGAGAGCTGGGGGAGACTGCGGGGCACACGGGAAGCCAGCTTGATATAGACAGACTTTGCATGAGTTAAGGAACAGTGGCAAGCAGTGGATATGGCTGTAAGGGACATCTTGCTTGGTGTGCAGCCTCCTAAAGGATAACAGAGAGCACAGAGGTCAGGGTGCAGTGCCTCGGAGTGGCGGCTTGGCTTGCATCTTAGCGTCTCTGTGGGCTTTCCCAGGTAGGCAGGCAGGCAGGGGGGAGCCTCTCCCTGACAAGCTGGGGCCAACACCATCTCAAGGATGCTCAGAGCTGGCTGCAGAGGGAGGCATTACTTCTTCTTTTTACCCTTTTTCCCTTTCTTTCCTTTGTCCTTTTCCTTTTCTTTGTTGCCACCAACTGTTAGTGACAAGACTCGTTTTTTCCCCAGAGGGGTTTTGGCATACCAGTTCTGGAATGAAAAGACATTTAGGAAATGATCAGATCACATGAATTTGCTGAGATAATCCTGGGGGTAAAGATGCGACTGCTAGGAAGGGGACAGCAAGTGGCGGCTGTTAGACACTGGGTATTTGATGTGTGTTCAGTACATTTCTAGCTTGGATTTCTGTGACTTGAAATGTGTCCTCTGGCAGTTAGTAGTTTCAGAGAGCCACATACCGACTCCTGTGCACAGTCCTGCCTAATTAAGACAGC
Organism: Montemys delectorum; assembly: GCA_019843815.1. Taxonomy (NCBI): domain Eukaryota; kingdom Metazoa; phylum Chordata; class Mammalia; order Rodentia; family Muridae; genus Montemys; species Montemys delectorum. Next base: position 32,302 of record JADRCD010210444.1, read on the forward strand.
CTGAGGGTGTGGCCTTCCTGGTAATATGTATGGCGTCTGGCTCACATGTGGCCAGCCATTAGTAGCTCAATTGATAGACACTTGTGACCACAGGAGGCCTCAACATCCTCTGCGAGAGATGATGTAGAAAGCATGGCATTGGTAATACTTTATTCAAAACCC